>VMDO01029181.1:0-22956 GCA_007922755.1 Pedetes capensis
AGTTAGACATGACTGATTCTTTCTTAGTTCTGTTTATTTTTGCCTCCCATGAAGTTTATTTCTTCCTGTGCCCTTGTAGTGAAGATTGTCTTTTATCCTCAAACAAATAGTTTAATGGTGCACATCAAGGTTTTACAAAAAGAAGAACAAACAAAATCCAAAAGCAGAGCATAAAATAACTAAATGGAGACTAAAAGAACAATAAAAAGAATTGAAGAAACAAAATGATAAACAAGATAAAATGATAAACAAGATAAAAAACCTTTAGCCAAACTAACCAAAGGAAAAAGAGAGAAGACTCAAATCAAGAAAATTAGAAATGAAAATGGGAGCATACAACAGAGATACCAATTAAATGTAGGAACTTATTAGGTAATACTTTAAAAATTATATTTTAAAAAATTGGAAAACTTAGAAAAACGGATAAATTCCTAAACATTTTTGATAGGCCAAAATTTAGCCAAGAGGATACAAACAACTTAAGTAAACCTATAATGAGCAGTAAGATCAAAGCAGTAATAAAGGGTCTTCCAACAAAGAAAAGTCCAGGATCAGATAGATTCACTGCTGAACTCTACCATGCCTTTAAGAAAGAATTACTATTAATCCTCTCCAAATTACTCTATAAAATACAAATGGAAGGAACACTATCACATGCATTCTAAGAAGTGAATATCACCCCTATAGCAAAACTAGAGAAGCATACATCAAGAAAAGGAAAACTACAAACCAATATCCCTGATGAACTTAGATGGAAAAATTTTTAATAAATTTGCAAATTGACTTCAGCAACACACCGAGAATACACTATGATCAACTACAAAATATAGTAACATAAACTACATGGTGCAGGGACAAAAACAGACACATAGACCAATGGAACAGAATAGAGAATCCAGAAATAAACCCATGCAGCTACAGCCACCTGATATTTGACAAAGATGCTAAAAACATAAATTGGAGAGAAGACACCCTTTTCAACAAATAGTGCAGGGATAACCGGATAGCCTCATGCAGAAGACTGAAATTATATCCCTCTCTCTTACCTTGTACAAAAATCAGCCCAAAATGGATCAAGACCTTGATGTAAAATCTGAAACTTTGAAATTGCTAGAGGTGAACATAAGGAAAGCCCTTCAAGATATAGGAATAGGTAAGGATTTTCTGAATAAGACCCAAAATGCATGGAGAACAATAGTAAGAATTGACACGTGGGATTGTATGAAATTAAAATGCTTTTGCACAGAAAAGGACACAACTATCAGAGTAGAGAGACAACCTATTAATGGGGAAAAATCTTTGTCAGCTGTATGTCAGACAGAGGATTAATATCAGGAATATATATAGAGCTCAAAACATTGAACAACAAAAGGCATCTCACTCCAATCAGAATGGCTACCATCAACCAACCAACCAAAACAAAACAAAACAAATTACAGCAAATGCTGGTGAGGATATGGGAAAAAAGGAACCCTTATACATTGTTGGTGGGGATGCAGATTGGTGCAGACACTCTGAAAATCAGTTTGGATGTTCCTCAAAGAACTAAAAACGGAGCTACCATAAGACCCAGCTATACTACTCCTGGATATGTTTTCAAAGGAATGTAAGTCAATATGTCATAGAGATACTTGCTTATCCATGATTTGTGGCATTATTCACAATTACCAAGATATGAAGCCAACCTAGGTATGCATCATCACATGAGTGGATAAGGAAATTGTGGTATATATACACCATGGAGTTTTATTCAACCATAAAGAAGGACAAAATTATGGCATTTGCTAGAAAATGGATACAACTGGAGATCATCATTTTAAGTATAATAAGCCAAATCCGGACAGATAAATATCACATATTTTCAGTCATATGTAGATGTTAGACATCAATATACATTTATTATTAAAATGAGACCTAACTAGGGAAAGATAATAGACTAAAGACAAGGGGGAGGGGCCAAGAAAAAAGGATAAGAGGACAATGAGGAGGCAATATTATGTATTTTGCCCTTATGAAAAAATCAAGAAGTAAATATGTAGATACATATACTTACAAAGAATATATGCAAGTAGAAGTGAGACCATTAATGAGGAGGGAGGGCAGGGTGGAGGGTGTTCAGAGGGTAAGTGGGAAATCAGCATGAGCAATATACAATGAAATGGAAGTATGGAAATGTCATAATGAGATCCATTAAGTTGTACGTTAAAATTGCCAATAAGAAAATGAGTAACGTAGCATTGTAGAGCCTTTGCACGATGCAATAGAATGAGAATAAAGAAGTGACAGCAAAAGACACTAACATTTTACTTTGGCATATGTCTTATACTATCAATAACACATCACACAAACTAGAAACTCAGGCTATCAGATTTATTCTTTACACTTGAAAAGAAAGCCTTGCAAATTCAGAAAAAAAAAAACAACTTTGTGATGCAAGTTACAGAATGTGCAGATGAAGGAGAAAATTTACCCCAAAAGAAGAAAACAAGGATGTGAAACAAAAAGAAAGAGAAGAAAATAATCATTTTAGTGAAAATAGTCATTTTAGTGAAAATAGTCATTTTAGTGACATTCACACACTATTAGTATATGTTGCATAGGAGTTCATAAACTGTCTTGTATAAACATATGAAGATCTCAGAGAATAATAAAAAAAAGAAGCTGAGGTATGCTAAAGACACCAGAAGCAAGACAATGCTATAGTATCTGTAAATAAAACAATATACACCAATTCAACTGTGGAAAAATTAATAATTAAACCTGAATCTATACTTACATGTCTATATGGTTCTCTTTTTAGTAATTCTCTATTGTAATTGATCATCATTCTGCAATGATAATTTTAACCAACCTAAAAACAAAACTAGCCTGCAGCTATACCAATGTGGCAACTGACCCCATCAGATCTTGGAAGCTAAGCAGGGTTGGGCCTGGTTGGTACTTGGATGGGAGACCGCCTGGGCACACCAGGTACTGTAGGCTTGGGAGAAAAACCTGACAACCCACTCCCAAAAATCAATCAGTCATTGAAAACCTTATGTATACCAGAGAAGCACTGACAATAGTGTTTTTTCTGTTGTATATAAGGTCGTTATGAGTAGGACATTGACTGGATTGCACCTAACAACAACAACAAAAGCAAAAGTAAAACAAATGAACAGGAAAACCAACTTTCCATTTAAGAAACTCCATAAAAATAATTATGTAAAGAATATTTACATAGGGAAAGACCTACTTACTCTGTTCACTGGACATGGAATGCGAACCATTGATTGAGTCTTCTTGAGTTCATGTCTACCAGACAAATGAACATACAGAACTGATGTTTTCACAAAAGTCTATTACTCATAATGATTACTATTTCAATGGGGCAATATCAATGTAGTGAGAATTCAAGAGCTCACATCTTTGTACTGTAAGATAGGTATAAGACCTCTGACCATTCCTTCAATTTGTGTTTTTCCATGTCCTACCAAACATAAAATAGAGTAATTATATTTATAAAAATTGAATATATTTTAATCAACATAATAGATTAAACCTAACTTTAGTTCTCATAAATATGTCTTAATGGAGTCACTTAAAATGTTACCCTGGAACAAAACTTCTATGCCATGTTAGAACTTTTAGAAACTCAATAGTAACACACCTTAAAGGTTGCTAACTTAGTTATTTTTTGCTTTTGAAGCTCATATATCGACCTGGTTTCTTTTTTGTATTTCACATGATGTTCAAATGTAAAACAAATTGAAGACATTAGGACATGTTTTAATACACAAAACAGTTCACATCACTTTTTTAATCACTTTAATCTACCATTGAGTAGTAGAGTTTCTACCTCAGGTTGGATTATTTTCCAAGACAACTGAGTGTCTTAAAGAACAAAAAAGCACAGTTAAAAGAAAAATGAAGTATTTTATATAGTATTATGATAAATTGAAGTTAAAATATATTAATAATAGTGAAATGAGATGAATATCTATTTCAGTTACCATAACTTGCATGTGCTTTGAGACATTTGATTTTATATATCAGTATTATTTAAAAACCATTATAACTTTTGCATGTGCAAAGAATGGTGGTCATATCTTCTTGAACACACTGGAAGAAAAGTCATTTATTCATTACTTCAAGCAAAGTGTATTGAGCACTCATACCATGCCAGTTGCCTCCCAAGTGCAAGACATTCACATTCAAAGGAGAAGAAAACATATTCTTTATTTGTAGACATTCTTTTCAGTGGGTAGAGTAGATGCAATTGAAGTTATGGTAGGATTGATACAGTTTGAGATATCTGGTAAGGTATTTCCAGAGAAGTGACAAATGAGCGTGTGCCAAGGATCTGAGATAGGGGAAAAGATATTGTATTTAAGGAACTGAAGATAAAAGAGCCATGTGTGGCTGAAGAATGGTGTCAGAGAAGGGGTTGAAGCAAAGTGTGATTATAAACACAGAGGTCAACTTTTGATCTACTTTGTAGATCTTGATTATTATCTTTAAGTGTGGACATCATAGAAACACACACACACACACACACACACACCAGGGGTTCCAAAAATGTACATACTTTTAGGAGTTTTTATCTATATACTACTTGAACTGAATTATGGTAGCAATGTGTATGATACTTTGTAATTGCAGAACTCAATCATGACTTGTATTTGCCTTTTTTATCAGTATATATTTAGTATTGCAATTTAATACAATTAATATGCATACATTTTGGCATTTTTTTGTTGTTTATTTGAGTCAGGTCTCTCTAAGTTACACAGGTTGTCTCTTGCTTCAGACTCTCATGCAAGATCCTCTTAGCTTGACAGTGTTTTTTTTTTTTTAATTAAGTATGCCATTCCCAATAACATCTTTTCATTTTATCAGTATATACATATATTTATCTGTATATACATGTTTTCATGTTTTTCATTTTATTTTTTTCCTCAATTGGAAATAATTTTTATAATAAAACAAAATTTTGAACAAAAAGTATTCAGTGAAATTAGCAGAATGTTGATCAGTTAATATATAGATTAAACAGAAGAAAGAATTATGAGCTCAAAGACGTGCAATTTGGGAAAACACAGTTGGAGAAGAAAAAAAAATGAAGAGAAATGAAAGAAACTTATGGGAACTTTTTGATAGCATTAAAAGGGCAAATATTTAGGTTATTTGAGTTCAAGAGGGACTTGACAGTTTCAAACAGTAGAAAGCTTATTTGAGGAGATCACGGCAGGAAACTTTCCAAACATAGATGTTGTTGTTGTTAGGTGCCGTCAAGTCGGTATCCGACTCATAGCGACCCTCATAGGGTTTTCAATGGCTGACTATTTCGGGATTGCCTTGGGAATTGATTGCCAGGTCCTTCTCCCATTTTGGGGGTGCTGGGAATTGAACTCCGACCTCAGAGACTGCAGTGCAGTGCTCTACCAACTGAGCTAAATCCCAGCCCCCAAACATAGATAGGGATACAAAAATCCAAGTACAGGTGGGTCAAAGGACACCATTTAGATACAACTCAACCAAGTCTACTCCAAGATATAATCAATATTTCTAAATTGAAAAATAAAAAAAAGATTCTCATGGAAATGAAAGAAAAGAAACAAATGACACACAACTCTGTCACAATTCTCCTGACAGCAGACTTTTCTGTAGGAAACTTATACCCTAAGGAGAAAGTGGTATGAGATTTTTACAACACTGAAGAAACTTAGTTCCAGAATTGTGAGAAGTTAATTTCTGTTGTTTATAAACCTCCCTGTCTATAGTTTTTTCTTTTTGTTGTTGTTGTTATTGTAGTCCAAATGGACTCAGGGAAGACAGAAAAGAGACAAGAGGGAAGAAAATAAATATATTTTCTTGACCTATCATTTAATCTGTACACAAATATTTACAACAAACCAAGAAAGACATATAGCTGTTACAGTGTTCATTTCTTCAGTTGTTCATGTAGCTGCAACTGGTATTTATAACTACCTTCTTCTATTACCCATTCCATACCCCCTTTGCTGTCAGTAACCCCCTTAGCTAGTCACGCTTCTTTATCTGTTGGTGAAACCCAAACCTTCATTCCTAAAGAGTCTAAACTGTTGCTATTACTATTCATTTCTGTGTTGAGTAGTTGATGCTTTCTATTGACTTTAATCACAAGAGCTGACAGTACTAAAGGTATGCCATAAGGTACCTCCTGTACTCCAGATATATACTTATTTACCTTTAATATATACTAGCAATTCAGACACATTTTAGTAATCATCATCAATCACTCCAGCCAATATCCTAACTCTTTTCTTTCTTGAGTCAGACATGAGGAGCTCAAAGTGGCCGGATACAATCTCACCTTCCAGCCCAAGGAAATCACTTTTGGGTCTCCTAGTAGAATCATTACTTTCTTTGGAGCTAAGACCTTTACAAGTAAAAAATAAGATCATAAGAAATAAAATTTTGTTAATTGATCACTAGTGGTAACAGTGAGTGTACCACTTCTTTTTCTATTCCTACATTCTAAAATCCAGGTGTCCTGACTATTAAAAAAAAACAGCACCATATTTTCAACACAGCCATTGCTGAATGATGTCTGTTGCAATATAATATAGATATCTACTGAATTGTGACATATCAAACTCATTTTATGAAAGTAACAGATTCCTGTTATCTCCACTGTTATCCAATAATTTATAGATTATAAGGTATATAAATAAGAACAACTGTAAATGCAGGCTGGTGAAGAGAAAACAGTGTAGTAAGAGGGAGGAGCATGGGTGTTTGTGTCATTGCTTCATGTAACTTCAGGCTCTGCTCCATCTCAATCTCATTTACATCCCTTTCATTTGATGATGGAGAGTTGATGTACATAATCCCTTACCAGGTTTGTGGTTAGATAACAATAAATAACTGGGTAACTAACTAACTCAGATACTCTGTGACTAGGTAAATGACTTGATCTGATGAGCAGATCATTTACCTACAGAGGATTAGGATGATACTCAAACATAATGTCTATCTGCCACAGACATTATGAGCACCATTGGCTTTGTTGCATTGTATGGCCCATATAGCAGAACAGCTTGTATAGAAAACTAGACCTTTTGCTGAGCTTCCTTTTATTCCAGGCCCACACAACATTAACACTTTTTCAGGTCACTTTATAAATGGGATGGAACAGCACATCACTAAAAGGAATATTTTACATCCCAAATCCAAAGATGCCTTCTTGTCATTGTGCCTATTTTTTGGTTATACAAGAGGCCAGATCCAGATACAACTTCTTATCCTATACTTTATAAGGGATGTGCCAACATGCCACACAGTGCTGGACCTTTAGACATTTCACTGAGGTAGAAGGTCCCTAAATTTTATTAGGTTAATTTCCTTCTCTGTGACACAGAAATGTCTTATCATTAAATCTAGAGTACCTAGTACTCCCTACTAAATAGATCCAATGAGCATATCTTTCATATAATAAACCTCTGTGATATCTTGTAGAATGTAGGTGATCAAGATCTCTGGGAACTACATGATAATAGGGGTATAGAACTGATATTCTCCTGGTTTGTGATACGAAAGGTGTATTGCTGGAATTAATAGATGGAAGCAAACTACTTCAGTTTATTTTTATTAACATTTATGAGGATTAAAGAATTTTCCTGGTTAATAGCATACTGAGAAATATGTTAATTTTCTTGAACAGTGAAGTCACATCTACTATAACAATTACAGTTGAAGTTTTCACCTAGTTAAGCATACAGTAACCCACTGTAATTTCCGGAGAGCTGTTTTCTGCACAGGCCAAGTATATGAGTTGAATGGGAGTATGGTTGGATCACAACCCATGTGTCCTTTGATTCCTTAATGGTAACTGAAATTTCTGCAAATTCCCAGAAAGGCAGACTTGCTTTTAATTACTATCATACTAAGAAGAGGCATTGGTAGAACCTGGCAACCCACTCACAAAAAACAATTAGCTACTGAAAACCCTATGGCCAGTAGAGAAGCAGGACAATAGTGTTTTGCCTGTTTTACATAGGATGGCCGTCAGTTGGACATGGACTCAAAGGCATCTAACAACAAGGGAGAAGCAGTTTTACTTGGTTTCACTGTGTTTTTCCAATTTCCTGGGTCATCTATCCAACATGAAATTTCTGCCAGTTGCCTTTCTTTTTTTCCCTTTCTCTCTCTCTTTCTTTCTTTCTTTCTCTTTCTCTTTCTTTCTTTTTTTTCCTTTTTTTTTTTTACAGTGTTTGGAGGATGAACCCAGGGCCTCACACAGACTTTGCATGTGCTCTTGCTAAGTCACACACTTAGCCTCTGGCCGTGATCATGTCTTCCTCTTGCCTCTGCCTCCTGAGTCGCTGTGATTACAGGTATGTGCCACTACACTCAACTATTTCTTTTCCAATCATACATTTTAGAACTGGAGAAATACCACCAAATGGGTTAATAGACCCAGTATGAAATAAGCTGGAGCTAAAACTCCCTTCATCATTTGGTCTTCATAAGCCATTACTCTGACTGGTAGACTACAGTGACATTTTGGTTATTCTGGGATTAATGACAAGTGAGAGCTATTACCCTATAACCCCTGAAATGTCTGATTATTTCTCTTTCTATGGTGTATGATTCTCTTGATAAATAGCCATTTGTCACTTTGGAAAGTCTGAAAGAAAGATTAACAGTGTAGATTTTTATCAAGTGTAGCTGGGTTCTTCCTCTAGAGGAACTGACACTCTTTATTTGGAGGGTTCTGAGGTTTGTAAACTGGTTCAAACCTGGGAATTGCTTGAGGGTCCTTGATTCTTTGTTTTTATGATTCAAGTGGTTTCTGTTACTTGTCCTAAAATATTTTTGATTACACAAGTCCAGTAAGAATTTAGTACTTCTCCTATAACCCACTTCTGAGGATACTATGATCAACTAACAATGTTATAACTCCTTGTGAATAAAATTATTGTGAGTATTGCTGTGAATTCCATGTGATAATAACAAACTCCTTTCCTTTGACAATTACAAACTATTGCCTGGCCCCTGCCATCTCTGGATGCAATTACTCTCATTGCATTTAGACTTTTCAATTCAGTGGCATTACTTCCCATTATGATTTCTAACCTACAGAGAAGAGTGGCCACTGAGCTCTGTATGAATGTTAGCATTTTCATCATGCATCTGTTTCTCACAGTCTGGGTGAGAGGTATATTTATTGAACATTCTCAAGGTGTCTAAGTAGGTCTTATATGATAAAACAACTTTAATATTGAAATAACCCTAAGCCTTTGGATAGTGCTTTCTATAGTAGACTAAGGCAGTTGTAGCCTTTCAGCTTCACTTAATGTAGGGCAACTTAATTTTTTCAGTATTTGGGGCCTCATGCTTGCATGTTTTGCAAGTGTTGGATCACTGAGCTTCAACCCAAGCCCATTTCTTTATTTTTTTTGAGACAGGGTCTTGCCAAATTACACTGACTGCCTCTGTTCTCGAACTTGCAATCCTCCTGCCTCCACCTCCTGAGCTTCTGAGATTAGAGACATGCCCCAACATGCCTGACATGTAGGGTAACTTTTGATTCATATTTCTGCCAACAAAACAAAAAACTTTTAGGGACATTTCTAAGTCCAAAGAGCTGCAACATTTACCCTAGAATTAGTGTTTACTGGACATTTATGAATAAATTTGGACTGAGTTGTCTTTATGTTCCTTCTACTTTTATCCTACTTTCAAAATACATATTGTCATACATATTCCCTGTAATTCTGTTGGTGGGTTGAGATCCTAGATATGACCACTATCATGAGAGCCTATCTGGCCTGCCTGGAGGACTGACATCCATCCTCCAGGTGAGGTGACCCTTGGCCTTGGGGGTTGTAAGGGATCCCTCTGAAGTGCTTGATGTGCCACTTATCACAAAATTCTTGGAATACCTTGCTGGTAAAGGCTAGGCCACTATCAGTTTTGATAGTCTTTGGCAAGCCCATTGCTACAAAGCAGCAAAACATGTGGTTGATTGATTTTCCTATTGACTTTTGGCATGTAGCCCATATACACCCCAAATATGTGTCGATATATACAAATATATATTTATGTCAGCCAAAAAGGGCATAACGGGTTACATTCAATTGCCAAAGACTGTTGGCCTTTAATCTTCTGGGATTAATGCCCATTTGTTGCAACCCTGGAGTGTGAATCAGGGTTGCACATTTTGAGCATGTACAGACAAGGTTAGTTAATTGTCCCAAAGATACCTGTGGGAATAATTTTTTCAGACCTCAAGCATTCATGTATGTTAAGTCGTGAAGCTCATTCTAGGTAAAGATGGAGTTAAAACAGTGGTGGCAGTTGGTACTGAGGATAATTAGCACTGTCTCCCAAGGTAAATACCCTTAGGAGGCCATTGTGGGTTCTTGAGATAGAGTTAATATCCTCAGATGGAGATAGAAGGACTGTTTCTCTTGGCAGTAATTATTCAACAGAATTCAGGGATTTGGCAGCCCCAACTTCATCAGTATGTTCCCACATTTATTCATTCCTATTTTACAGATCCCATTCTTTCCTAATCAGTGTTTCACTTTAAGGATAGATACCTTCAGAGGTTAGGATTTTAATTACTATAATTCAGCTACAGGCAAGGGGAGATGTCACTTTATTTTTCAGTAATTCCAAGTCTGGCTTCATGAGATCATGCTTTGCTTCAGGGGACACATAGAACTTTCAGGCTATTTATGTGTTGCTTTAATGGGAATTTGTATTCATGAGCTCATCCTTTTCTTTCTCCACTTTGTCCAGAACAATAGGAGCAAACACAGAATCCCATCATACTAAAATATCAAGTCTGACTCATAGCAACCCGAAGTACAACTGAAGAAACACTGACACTATGCCATGCCTGGCAATATTGTCAGTGTTTCTCTGCTATTCATAAGGTTTTCAAAGACTCATTGTTTTTGGGGAATGGGCTGCCAGGTCCTTCTCCCAAGCCTACAACATCTGGTGTTCCCAGGATATCTCCTGATCAAGCACTAACCAGGTCCAACCTTGCATAGCTGTGGAGATTTGATGTGATGGGACACCACAACAGTACAGCTGCAGGCAGTATTTGATTTGGAGTATCCAACAGCGATATGTTGTTTGTCTTTATTGCCATATAACATCATGAACTTTCAGTTCTTTCTTTACTACCCGTTATTACTACCTGTAAATCTGATTAAATTAGAGAACCAACTCCATAATTCACAGAAATAATTCAGAACCAATTCTTAAGATTTTATTCTCTGGAGCCACTCTCAGGCCCAAAATATGTATTAGTCAGAGTTCCAGGATTCTCCACAGAAACAGAAATATACATATGATATAATTTAAGGAATCCTGGAGGCTATCAAGTCTGAATACTTTAGGGTGGTTCACAGGCTGGAGATTTATGTGAAGGTTTACGGTATAGTCTTACGTCCAAAACTGCAAGGCCGGCCAATAGGCAAGAGAGGTGTAAGGCAGGTTTTCCACTTATGAGACAGAAGTAGTTCTTTGAGAATCCTAAATCTTGTTGTTAAGGACTTTATATGATTAGATTGAGTCCACTCACATTTGGAATTATAAACTACTTTATTATAAGTCTGTAGATTGTGACATTACTTACATCTAAAGAAATATATTCATAGCAATAGCTAGACTGGGTTTGATAGAAAAAGTCATCACCAGACCCTAACCAGCTTATCACATAAAATTAACTGTCACATAAGATAAAAAATATACCTAATAAGTTTGAAAACTTTGCTAATAGATTTCCAGACTGAATGGTAAAATTGCTCACTAATTTATTTAGCTATGCATAATAAGGTAAATTTAGGAGAGTAGTTCTAAAGAAAACTACTCTGCTTTCAGGTGGAATTAGAGGAAATAGTTCAAATCCAGGATATATTGAGTTGGGAAACAAAATCAGGCATCCTTAACAATTTTTACAGCACACATGAGATTCTCAAGAAATTATTTTATCCAAGACTGAGACTAATGATCAAATCCAAGTCTAAGGTAGAGAGATGATAATTCTCTCAAGGATATTTCTAGTTAGTGTTTTGACTAAACAGATTTTATTATAGTTTGATATGCAGGAAAATCTCAATAATTTTAAAGGAATGATATCAACTTTGACTAAAAGGAACATAGAATGTTTAATATGTGAAAAGATCACTGAAACTTGATTGTCCTATCTGCAAGTAGAGAAACTATTCATCTATAAACAAGGACTATTTCTAATAAAATAGCAACAATAATAACTGAATCTGAAAACAGAGTAAAAATTCCAAAGGTCTTCAAACTTTGGTAACTACTTCTGGGAGCAGAACTAGGTCTCAATTAAAGAACCTTCTTTGCTGGATTTGGAGAATTCGCAAAATATGCCCAGTCAGATTTCAAATTCTCTTTGTACCATTGTCTGTATTGTGCCTGTTTTCTCTCTTTATCAAGTGGCAAGTATGTGGTGATTATATTTCTTCTTTCTCCCTACAGTATAGTAGATGTGTAAGGAGAAGATAAGTTGTCTCTAAAAATGAGAAAATGCACCTGAAGTATTTCTGCCAAAGTGTACATCTGAAGAGCTTCATTCATCTCTGATAATAAAATCCTTTATTGCAAATCAATGGTCTACTGAATAAAATATTTGGAGAAAAGTGAATATATTTTGCATATGAAAACGATGTGTGTTTTTAAGATGTAAGAGTGGACTGTGATGAATTGACCCTTACAAAAGATTCCTTTTTTCCCAATATGTGCACATCCATCGAAGAATGGAGATTATTTTCTATCCTCTTGAATATGGGCTGACTCTAAATGATTTGGCCAATAGAATGTGTTAGAAGTCAAATTCTGTAATTTCTTATCTCAAGCTTTCCTTCCTCTTCAGATCCAGGTACCCATATTTTAAACTCAGCCCTTGTGGTAGGATTCCCATGGATCTAATTTCTAGGGACTCCATGGTCATACGAAAATTCTAGAGTTTGTTGCAAGTAAGAACAACTATTCTGATTATTGGATTGCCTCCACTATGCAGCAGGTAACCATAGTCACTTTATCTTTTTGCATGACCAAATGCCTCTAAGATTCTATTCTATTATTCCCATTTTATTAAGGATTCTGAGTTCAATGATATCATTACCACTGCAACTCCTGACCTACAAAAAAGAATTATTGTAGAGTTTTTCAAGGGTGATGATAATTCCTTTAGAAATGTATTTCTCCTAGTCTTGGTGAAAACTATGTGTTCTAACCCTTCCCAGAAAATTTAAGTAAATCTCTCACAATAAAACACTCCAAGATTCCAATATTCTTAAAATTTAGGTATGTTATGCTATAGAATATTAAGGAATTTCTGGCATTTCAACTCTATTTAGCACAGGACACCCTTTAATACATGTTTTGATTTGCCAATCAAGTGAGGGGCTGGGATTTAGCTGGGGCTGGGATTTAGCTCAGTTGGTAGAGCGCTGCACTGCAGTGTCTGAGGTCCCGAGTTCTATTCCCAGCACTGCAAAAATGGGAGAAGGACATGGCAATCCACTTCCAAGGCAATCCCAAAACAGTCAGCCATTGAAAACCCAATGAGGGTCGCTATGAGTCGGATACCGACTCGACGGCACCTAACAACAACAATCAAGTGAACTTTTAGAGCCCTTCCTATCCCTTGAGCTACAACATTGATACCAGAATATCTGCTTCATAGGGCCATATTAATAAGTTTAGCCTGATTCAACTTTAAATCACTTTTACTTTGATCCTATACCTTCAAGATACATGTTCATATATAATCTCCAGCTTTTATCTATTTAAAATAGAAAAGTCACGCAGATCTTTTAGTGTTTATTGCATCACATTGTGGGTTGCCTTTTTACCTAACCTTTGTGGCTTGCTGGTTTTTGAGTCCAGTTTAAGATCTACATTTTCAGAGGGATGAGAGGGACAGCTCTGGAGGAAAATAACAATATCTAGAGAGCTGATACATCAAGGGAAAACACTGAAATTTTTTCAGACAAAGGAGTTGTATTAGTCACTTTTTGTCACTGTATCAGAAAAACCAACCCAAGTAAACTTATCAGAAGAGAGATTTTCGGGGGGAGCTCATAGTTAGAGGATCATTTCATAATGGTGGCAGAGAAGGCATGGCTGTATCAGGGCCTGTGGCAGATGACCTCCCAGCATGTTGAGGCCAGAAGCAGAGAGAGAGCCCTGGGCCATGGATCAGGAGTAAAGAACTCCAAAGGCCTGCCTCCAGGTAGCTATTTCTCCAAAGCTAAGTCTTGCCTCTTGAATTTTCCATAACCTTCACAGACAGTGCCACCAGCTGGGACAAAATGTCAAAGGGCATAAATTTGGGGGGGTATTTTATATTTAAATCATAACATGAATGTTAACCTTAGATAAGAATAGAATTGCTGCTAGAAGAGTTGCTTATACTTGTTGTTGTTGTTAGGTGCCCTCGAGTTGGTGTCCCACTTATAGGGACCCTATGTACAACAGGCGAATCACTATTGTCAGTGCTTCTCTGCTGCTTCTAGGGTTTTCAATGGCAGATTGATTTTTGGGAGTGGGTTGTCGGGTCCATCTCCAAAGCCTACAGTATCTGGTGTTTCCTGGTGGTCTCCCATCCAGTTACTAACCAGGCCCATACTCTGCTTAGTTTCCAAAATCTGACGGGATTGGACGCCACAGTGCTACGGCCACAGGCTGCTTATACTAGCAAAGGAAAATCAACAGAATTTGGAAGTGAATATCCGCAGCCTCAAAAGAACCTTTGTCTCTGTCCTGCTATGTACAGCCTGGATATATTTGCCTCTGATTTGTTTGTCGAAATCTAAACCCTAAGGTAATGTTATTAGTAGAGAGACTGTGAGGAGATGATTACCTCATAAGGACAGAGCCCTTTTGACTGTGCTTAGTGAACGTTATTCACCTCATCCACCATATGAAGCCACCATAAGGTAGTTGTTATGATTTGAATGTAGAATTTACCCTGTCAATATGTTCAAGTCTTGGTCTCCAGTTCATGGCATTATTAGAAGGTGGTAGAACCTTTATGAGGTGACACCTAGGGGAAGGTCTTAGGTCATTGGCAGTATGCCCTCAAAAGGATAATGGGACCATAGGCTATTCTTCTTTCTCTTCCTCTTTTGTTCCCAGCCATGAGGTGAGGGCTTCCTCCACCACATACTCTCACAATGATACATTCCTTTGCAGGCCAAAAAAGCAATGTGCTAACCAAATATAGCTTGAAAGCTCCAAAATGTTAGCCAGAAAAATATATTCATTCCCTCTCTCTCTCTCTCTCTCTCTCTCTCTCTCTCTCTCTCTCACACACACACACACACACACACACGCACACACTTCAATATTGGGTATTGAACCCAGGGACTCACACATACTAGGCAAGTGCTCTGTTACTTAGCTGCAACCCTAGCCCCTTTTTGATTTTTTATTTTAAGATAGGTCTTCCTAAATTGCACAAACTAGCCTCTAGCCTTGAATTTACAATCCTCCTGCCTCAGCTTCCCAAGTGTGTGGGAATTGCAGATATGCAATCCCAGCTAATATTTTCTCTTTATAAACTAATTATCTCAGGCATTTTGTTACAGTGATGGAAATCTGACTAATACATGAAACATGACCTTACCAGACACCAAATCTTCCAGCAACTTGATCTTGAACTCCTTAGCCTCTAGAACTGTGAGGAAAAGAACATCTGCAGCTATTAACTAATTTATGGAATTTTGTCATAAGAATATGAATTCACCAAGACTATGTCTTCATTCCAATTTCTTGTACCCTTTTTGCGGATCATAACACTTTGTAGTTTACCATTTTGGGCCAGTGGTACTTAAATCTAGCTATACATCTAAATACAAAGAGAGATTGTCCTGAATAGAATCAGCAGTGACTTGCAATATCAGGCAGGCATTATAGGCTCTTCAAATCCAGGATAGCAAATCATTTCAAGGAAAGGTAGAATGGCTCCTTCTACTGGCAAAGGAGACTAAGAAGAATTTTGGAGTCTAAAGTTTTCCAGCTTTAGAATTAGTGGCAGTACTCAGCTTTACTGTAATATACCCATGTGTCTCCATACAAACTTTAAGAATCACTTTCAAGATTTGCATTGACTCTTCAATTAATGCCCAACTTTGAAAAGCTGACCTTTCAAGTTTAGAAATGCAATTTGCATTGTAATTAAGTCACTTTTAAAATTTGACCTTGTATTTTTTTTTCTTTCAGAAATCTTGACCTTGTAGCTATAGGAGACAGATTTACTCTGAGAAGTTAAATATTTTTAGGTCCTTCATGCAGACCTTGGGCTCAGATTGAAGGTCCTAAGCCTATAAATTTCTTTCCATAAGTTCCCCAGCACAGCTAGAAACATTAGACGAATTCCATTTTATGTTTATTTTAATTAAATTCTGTGAAGGTGGCATACATTTGGTCACGGAGGACCATGCCTTCTATGTTGTTGTTAGGTGCCATCCAGTCAGTATCCAACTCATAATGACCCTATGCACAACAGATGAAACACTGTTGTTAGTGTTTCTTTGCTATTCATAGGGTTTTCCATGGATGATTGGTTTTAGGAGTGGGTTGCCAGGTCCTTCTCCCAACTCTACAGTACCTGGTGTTTCCAAGTGGTCTCCTCTCCAAGTACTAACCAGGCCTGACCCAGCTTAGCTTCCAAGATCTGACAGGATCAGATGCCACAGTGGTATGGCTACAGGCTCCTGCCTTCTATAGGTACTTGGTTGCAGTTATTTAAAGATGACAATTTGAGTAATTCTTTTGCTATATCATGCTATAATTTGCCAATGTCTTCTTTACTACAGAAACAGAGCCCTTACTGTCTTTAAATCGTATCAGATTACAGAATCAACTCCAGAATTCCCAGCAGTAACACACACACATGCATCCATGCACACAAATACAATTTACAATGGATATTATACTATGTTGCATATATTTAAGGATTTTAATGGGTAGTTGGCGTACAGAAAGCTATTTTGCCAGTCTGTAAAGCTGTTATCTGTACTTCTAATGCTGGAGTTTGAAATTCACAGGGAAGTCAGACAAAAAGCAGGGTGATGATTACAAGCAGGAGGAACTCACAGGCTTAAGATTGAACCCCATGAGAATGGACTGAAATTAAAGTCCTTTTTGTTGCCTTCCGTTTTGGTGATGAGTTTATCCTGAAGATACTTGTTTTACCACAATGATCAAGTATAAACACCTGGTCAGGAGTGAGAAAAACTAAACAGGAACAAAAAGAAGTTAAAGAATTTGCCTGAGCAGCTACCACTTCCTACCAAGGAGAATGTCTGGTGTCCTTGTAACAACATTTGTGTGCTCCAAAGTAATGGTTGATATAAAAATTAATGAGAAGGGAAATTGTGCAAAATATACTTTAGCCACAATGACACATGCCAAAACCATTACCTTTATTAGTATCCTCTTAATAAAATGTTAAATTTTTATAAAACTTCATTTCAAAATTCTTCAAATACATACATAAATCAAATTGATTGTTATAGTTTGAATCTAACATATCTTTCAGGTCATCAGTTTGAACAGTGGATTCCCAGTTGGTGGCAGTGTCCTGGGAGACTATGGATCTTTGGGTGGTGGGAACTGGTTACCAGAAGTAGGTCACTAGGGTGTACCTTTAGAGATTTTACATGGGCCCTTGGTTCCAGTTGTCCTCTCAGCTTCCTTATGCTATGCCGTGAAGGAATTTTTTACTACAAGCCTTGCTACTGCTCTGCCATCATGCTTTCTTGCCACTATGGACTGAAATCCACTGAACCATGAGCCTAAATAAGTCTTTTCTCCCATAAATTGTTTGTGTCCGATATTTTGCCACAGCAACGCAAAAGCTAACTAAAACATTGATTATAGAGCTTTTCATGTGAATGTGATAGTGTGTGGATATGCATATATGTGCACACACCATCAAATTTTCTATTAAAATTATACTCATTTTGTGAGGGGCTGGAGTTTAGCTTAGTTGACAGACTGATGCTCTGCACTATCTGAGGCCCCAGGTTCCATCCCCAGAGAAGGAACTGGTAACCAATTCCTGAAACAATTCCAAAACAATCAGCTATGGAAAACCCTGTGAATAGCAGGGAAGCACTGACATAGTGCTGGGCATAGCACAGTGTCAGGGAGTGTTTTTTCTGTTGTACTTGGGGTACTTGTGAGTCAGACTTGACTCAATGACACCGAAGGACAACAACAACAAATACGTTGTGAAGTAAATTGGGATGGTGAGCATGATCTTGACTATATGGAATAAGATAAAATTATGGTAAAATATTAAATTTGATGGATAGGTTGAACTCTGGTATAAAACTGAATTTGTAATCTTAGTAAGTAATAGGTCTTATCAACCATTCTCATTTATTTTATGATTATTGGTGTTTCTTTTTAAAATATAGATAGGAGATTTAAATACCTCAATTTAATTTTGGCTTTATGCTAACATTGAAAATCATACTGAATAAAATATCTAGAGCTAAAATAAGGCATATTTGGAATAAAGAGAAGAGAGTGAACAGTAATTTAATTCTTACATGCTAGATAATAATTTAAGTTATTTATGTACATTTGCTATGTTTATCACAATGGTTAAGATAATCTGTGGGATAATCTTGATTCATTTCATTTTAAATTTGAAGAAATTTAAAATTAAGCCAATTGCCCTAAAAGTCCTAGACAGTAAATGTGGTGGGAGAATTCAAACCCAGTTAACCAGTAGCCACAAACATTAAGGATTAAACCCCTTCTTCAAGAATTCATACTGAAAAACTAAGAAACTATATGATGTCAATGGAGTCACACAGAGAGTGTCTGCTTGGGTTTGTTTGTTCTATTTTGCTTTAGTTTTGACTTTTCAGAAAAAGGGCTCAGTTTCTTGTGTGACAGTTTTGCAACTTTCTTGTATGTTTCTACTTTCCCACCCAACCCCACACATTTTATGTTAGCGTAACTAATCTTTGAAGAGGGTTATTACTTGGAGCAAAAGATAATTAAAGAAGAGTATATGATTTTCAACTCAACTGGTTATAGAATATGGTAACTTAAAAATTTGATACATTGCTAAATGCTTTTCAAATATCCCATAAAATCAAACTGTAACATTTGACATTGGAGAATATGAGTTTTAGTCCTTCCTTTTAGTCACTAAAATTCTGTGCTTTAAGCCACAGTAGTTGATAACTAAATCTACTGAATGGTGAGATCTCTTATGTCAAGCTGTATAAAACTGCCTTGATGCTTAATCACTGTGCAATATCATCTATTTTTTGTTTGTTTCCTACTGATTGTTTTTATACCAACTACATTTATCATTTCTACCAGGCTGTTTCCAGAGTCTAACTCCAAAATACGTACAGATATATTTTCTTTATACATATTATCTATACATTATCCATCCAATTTTCTCCCCATTTGTCACTTTTCAAAAGCTTCCTTTCATTGTCAGCTTTATTGGCATTGATGTAATTATAATTTTCCATGAGTAATGCTTTAGTGCTTTTACAGGATTTTCTTATCTGCATACATGCTTCAAAATCAGTTTTCTCATCCTGCCTAAGACATAGTAGCTCTTATCATTTATTTCCTTTCCATTTCTATTTGTTGCTGTAGTCCAAATTATCTCTTTGGTCTTTGAGCATATATCTCTCATCAGATGAAACTGTACATTGTCTCATCCTGTCTGGGGAAGTCTAACATTTCTGTAAAAACTGTGTCCAGATTTTTAATAGGTTTCTTCCCTACCTCATTCTGACTTACTACTTATATATTAAAGCCTACTGTCTATCCTTAAAGTCCTTCTTTTCTTTTCCTTCCTTCCTTCCTTCCTTCCTTCCTTCCTTCCTTTCTCTTTCTTTCTCCTTTCTTTCTCTTTTTCCTTCTTGCTCCTTATTAATACACATAAAGAAGAAACAAAATAAATTACTGAAATGATTGGTTTATTTTATTATTAAAAATAGTCACTATAGTTGTTACTGTTGTTGTTGCTGTTGTTATTGTTAGGTGCCATTGGATTGGGTCTGATTCATAGTGACCCTATGTACAACAGAACAAAACACTCCCCAACACTGTGCCATGCCCAGGACTATGTCATTTCTTCTCTGCTAATCATAGGGTTTTCAATGGCTGATTGTTTCAGGCATGTAGGTTTAATTATGTGTTCTGCTGGCTCAAATATACTATTTTACATTGTACAAAGAAGGAGAGAGTATTAGATTTATTGCAAATTATTGAGATTTAAAAATTACAGAGACTGTTTAAAATATTCTTTCAGTTCCTAGTGCTTGTATATTGTGAAAATGTGTGAAATAATTTCTTCTTAGCATAATTAAAATCATTTCTGTGTAGATCAGGTTTCATTTTGATTTACCAATCCCTTTCCTATAGTGTCTAACAGAAGTGCAATGTATAAAATTAACTAAAAGTTTATGGTTCTAGTTTTCTTCATCAAACTCTATTTTCAATATCATCCCTACCTTTGGTTTTACTTGGTCTTACTTTCATTTAAAAACCACAATGTATTTGTTGTTCTTGGCTGCCTCCTCCTTGATCATTTTTATGATTTGATTGTCTTGCTCCTGTCTGAACTATTAATTTACCAATAGCTATTTTTCTTCTATACCTTCCCACCTAAATATGTACACCTATATATACATAAAAACTGCTTATAGTAAAACAGTTTATATTGATACATATTTCTCCACTGTTTCAGAAATAGCCTTTTAAAACTATTTTTCCTCAGACATCACCAGCCCACTAAAGCTTGGCTATTTATTGACTTTTACTTGTGTCCATATTATGTGGAAAAGAAATCACATTTGTTTTATATATAAACAATGAGATTCAACTCCTTCTAAAGGACAAACAATATTTCTGACATTTTTATCATGGGAATTTTCACATTTATTTATTTACCATTTCACTTGCTGTTTAGTTACTTAATTTAAAGATAGATGATAAACTGGGTGCAGTGGCACATGCCTGTAATCCCAGTGGCTTGGGAGGCGGAGATGGAAGGATCGCAAGTTTGAGACCAGAGGCAGTCTGTGTAACTTAGTGAGACCCTGTCTCGAAAAGTAAAAAAAATGGGATGGGGGCACAGCTCAGTGGTCCAGCGCTTGCAAAGCATGCAGGCATGAGGCCCTGGGTTCAACCCCCAAGTACCACACACACACACACACACACACACACACAAAAGATAGATGATAAAAGATCAAGTGCACATTCATGTTCATTTCAACATATAAAATGTTTAATTGGTCCTTTTGATAATTTTTGCTTACAAGGCTACTTTTGATGTAGAAATCAGCATATCTTGCATAATGACTTTAAACTATCAAGACTTAAAGGCTGGCCATAATGGCATATGCCTGTTTATAATCCCAATGTATGGGAGGCAGAGGCAAGAGAATCATGAGTTTGAGGCCTGTCTGGGCTACATAGTGAGACCATGTCTCAAAAAAGCAAGGGTTAATGATTCAGTGGTAGAGTACTTGCCTAGTTTGCCCAAGGCCTTGGGGATGATCCCCAGCACTGTAAACTTTGCATATTTTATCAATGCATTAATAACATTGTGTAAATATATGCTTACTTCTTTATTTTTGTGGAGAAAAATGTTAAATAAATACGGTTTTTGAGCTATGTACTAATATATGACTAGTAGCCCAAATCTCCTATCAAGACACTTGATTGTGTGTGGTATTTTAACATTTTATAATATTTCATAGATTATTCATATATTAAATATACTTATTAGAAAGAAATTAATGAATGTATCCATGGATTAGATTGATGTTAGGAAATAAAACAAAGATGGAGGTGCAAATGTTTTCTAAAATCAAATATTATTGTTTTTCCTAGACATAATTTACAATGTCAACATACAGAGAAAAATATAGTGGTGCTTTTAAATTATAGATATTCTTACGGATTATTTGCTAATTGAAACAAAGTACAGTTCTAATTGCATACTTCAACTGTACATGGTATCATTTAGCCTCACATCATAAATGGATTGAATCCCAGTACAAGCATATTGCAAATTTAATTTTTATTTTATTTGTACTTATACTTTTAGATCATATTACTAGATGATAATGTGGTTTTGTCAGGATAAAAGTATATAATCATTAACACTTATCGTTCTCCTTGGTAAAGGGGCAGATGACATACACTATCATTTTGTGAGATATAATTCAATTGCTTGCGCATTAGTATATGTAATGTAAGGCTTATAATGTGCATTTCAATTCTGCACTCTGTCAGTAACTAACAAATGCTGAATCATTCCCTTCTTTAAACATAAACCATTGGAATCCATTTAAAGTGCTTAATGATGTATTAATAAACCATGATTTTCCAGCAGAGTTTCTCAACTGCTCTTACTGGCACCAGTTCTGTTGCTGCCAATCAAATTAGAATTCTGTGTTTTCTAAGTTAATAAAGGTTAATTGGACATATAAAGGGAAATTGAATATCAGAAATATCTATACTCACATTATCTTTCCCTAAAAGTTAGTTATTAAATTTCTGTTTTCCATAAAGCTAAAACATCTTTATTTCTCATTTGTAACACAAAGAGCTCTCTGCTCATTGTTTTTATCTTCGTTAGCTTAGATTAACTGATTATTTCATAAGGGAGACAAGGTAATGAAGATTATTTATGCTTTGTAAGCCTCACTGCAAATGCTTTTTTTCAAGTATTTTCTTCCACCTTAAAAATCATGTTCTTCAAAAATGTATGAAAAATTATTTACATACATGTATCATTTTCTCTGAATGCCTTACATTTTTTCCTACTTCCTGATCTGTTAGAAAACTTGAAATATGGATTGTTTTTTATGGACCCTATTGTCTTGTATTCAGTTCAAATATGAATCATGTATGTAAGCTGTTTTTAAAGAACTATAAGGAAAAACT
>VMDO01029182.1:0-10846 GCA_007922755.1 Pedetes capensis
TACATGGGCGGTAATGCAAATTATGTGATTAGGTTAATATTAAACATTTTTCATTCATTAACAACTGTTATCTTATTTGGAATTATTATCCCTGAAATGAAAGTTTCTGGAGACTAAAATTTTGTGGAAAAGATAAGCCAAGTCTTTCCTTAACTGAAGTAACATTCCATGGGCACATGTGAATCTTAGAAAAAAAAGAAGAAAGATATTGACAGATGATAGATTGATTGATAGATATATTTTTAACATATAAGAAAGTTGTTATAAATGCATGTATGTGTATATTTTTTTTTCACAGGAATCACGGTTTATGAACTGACCCTGCAAATTCCCCCTGAATTAATCTTCAAGCACTTGCTCATGCAATTTCCATTATGGCACCAATTTTCAAATTTTCCTTCCATGACCAACCCCTAAGAAAAGAAGAAATATTGTCAAATGGCTATTTGTGCCACATCATTTACAAAGTTAAAGAATAGATCATGAACACTCACTGGACATTTTTTCTCCCATAGGATTTGTGCGTTTGGCTGGAGGAGACAAACCCTGCTCAGGGCGAGTAGAAGTGAACCATAGAGGAGACTGGATCCCAGTGTCTGATAGGAACTTCACAATCCTCACAGCCCAAGTCATCTGCACAGAATTGAAATGTGGCAAAGCTGTGTCTATCCTGGGGAATGTGTCCAAAAAGGCCAATGAACAGGTGTGGGCTGAAGAGTTCCAGTGTGAGGGGCAGGAGCCTAAGCTCTGGTCCTGCCCCAGAGTGCCCTGTCCTGCAGGTAGCTGCCACCGCAGTACGGCTGTTGAAGTTGTCTGTTCAGGTGAGACTCACAGCAACACTGTAATTTCCTGCATAGTCTTCTTGCTGTCTATCTGCTTTTCTTCCTCCTCCTCTTTCTCTGCCTTCTTCTTCTCCTCCTTCTCCCCCCTTCCTTTTCCTCTGTTCTCCTTTGTTGGACTTCAGTAATATAGGATAGATCTACTCCACATGTCTCAATAGTTTCTTATGCCCCATTTCTTTCTACCAATACTTTTCTTTCTGTGGTTTACTTTTGAAATTTTCTGTGGACCTGGGTTATAAATCACTAACACTGTCCTCACTCCTGTCTAAACTTTTTAATCTACTCATTCAATTCTTAACTCCAGATGTTTTCTTATCTCTTCCTCCTCCTTATCTTTCTCCTCTTCTTTCCTTTTCATCTTCCTCCTACTCCTCCTCTACCTCCTTCTTATGCTTGTCCCCCTTTTGTGTTTCCTTTGTTGTTATTGTTGTTTTTCAAAAAAGGTCTCACTGTGCAACCCAGGCCTTGATCCTTTGTGCATGTGTGTGTATACGTATATGAGTGTTTGTGGTATGTGTAGTCCTGAGTGTTGAAACCCAGGGCTTTGTGCATGGAAAGCAAGCACTCTACTTCTGAGCTACACACTAAGGCCCCACTTTTTCGTTTTTTAAATTTTGACACAGGGTCTACTAAATTACATATGCAGCCTTTGGCCTCAAACCTGAGATGCTCTTGCCTCAGCCTCCAGAGTAGTTGAGATTACAGGCATGTGCCACGGTGCCTGGAAATTTATCTTTCTATTTTGTCAAGGCTTATCTCCAATTGAAGATCCTCGGTCTAGGGATGGCAGCACATACCTGCAATACCAGTAACTAGGGAGGGTGAGGTGGGAGCATCACAAGTTCGAGGCTAAAGGCACCTAGTATAACCTAGTAAGACAGTGTCTTAATATAAAAAATAAAAATTGGGTGGAGGGATGGGATACAGTTCTATGATAGACTGCTTACAAAGGATACAAATGACTCTGGGTATAGCTGTAAAAAAAATTCAAGATCATCCTGACACAGGCTCCTGAGTACTCAGATTATAGGCTTGTGCCACCATGCACTGCTATTAGTTATTTTATATACAATTGGGAACTGCTTATTTATGTTTTTTATGTATTTTTAAATTCCATGATAAAATTATTTCATCTTTTTACCTATTTGTTCTCTCCTTTCCTCTTTTTTCCTAAATACACTCACTATAATCAATGTCCTACCTTTACCTGACCCTGCAGCCATACCACTGTAGCATCTGATCCTGTCAGATCTTAGAAGCTAAGCAGGGTTGGGCCTGGTTAATACTTGGATGAGAGACTGCCTGGGAACACCAGGTGCTGTAGGCTTGGAAGAAGGACCTGACAACCCATTCCCAAAAATCTATCAGCCATTGAAAACTCTATGAATAGCACAGAAGCACTAATAACACGTTTCACCTCTTATATGTAGGGTCACTATGAGTCAGACACCAACATAACGGCACCTAAGAACAACATCTTTACCTCACCCTTCTCATGTTTCAAGAGAAGAGAAAAAGAATTCAGTTTTTCAGCCCCAATTTTTTATTTAAGTGCCTTCAGAAAAGGACATATCCTCTCTTTCCAAGCAAGGGTTTAGAAACCCGTATCTTCCCCCTAAGAACAAAGAACCTCAATATAGAATAATAACTCCTTAGAAGTACAAACAGATTAGTTTTATTTATGGAAGGATTTTTTAAAATTCTGTTATTGCCTGTAGAATCTGGTCAATAGCCATGTCATCTGATCTTAACGTTCATGTGAGGTTACCCAATCTACTCAAACGGGGGCATATTTTTGGAAATTAAGTGTGCAAATTCAAACTCTGAAACCTAGAATCTTAACTGAAATGTTCTTGGATATCCCATGGCCTGCCTCTTGAACCATCCATTTTCTAACTCTAAATGACTGTACCAAGAATAATCCTGATTTTTCCTGGGTTCATGGCTGCCACTTGTGGCTACTGATATGCTTGCAATAAATCAATTCAAATGCTGATTCATTGTTGTGGCTCTTAAACTCATCATGTGAAATTTACTGTCAACTATGCAACATGGGGTTCTGACATTTCCAGCATGCTGTCCTCACATGCTCTGCAGAGCTATGATTCAGAAGGTTTACATGGGAATAATCTTTGTAACAGCTCCTCACTGATATGTTCACTAGATTATTTTCAGTTTAATTCCATTTCTTCGTTTTAACCCCTCCTAATCCTTTGAATAGGTTTGTTTCTGTAGGAAACCAAATCCAGCTTCTGCCCTGGTGTGTTAACTCCATATATGACCCAGCACACTCTGTAGTCCAAAAGCAGAGTGCTGGCCATTGCTTGCTTGAGTGAGCCCCAGAATACAAGAAATCCCTCCGATTCCTTATATTAATGCAACCACTGACATGATTCTCTCTCCTCAGCCAGCCCAGAGCTCCGCCTGGTGGATGGGAGCACTCGCTGTTCAGGGAGAGTGGAAATCTATCATGGGGGTGCCTGGGGCACCATCTGTGATGACAGCTGGGACCTGAATGATGCCCATGTGGTGTGCAGACAGCTGGAATGTGGGATAGCCATCGATGCCGTGGAGTTGGCTTCCTTTGGAGAGGGATCTGGGCCCATCTGGATGGATGATGTGAACTGCACAGGAGAGGAATCACATGTGTGGCAGTGCCTTTCTCAAGAATGGGGGCAGCACATCTGTAAACACAGTGAGGATGCAGGAGTCATCTGCTCAGGTACGGTCAGGGCATTGTCGATGGGCTGGGAGAAGGGAAATTTCCAGGAAATAGGTGTCTGGCCACTGTATGGACAGCAGATGGATGAACTGCAGAAGATAGTTCCATCCATAGACCCTGATCGCCAAAATGCCTGAGAATCATGGGTTCATGACCTCCCCTTAGGAATCTCTGGTACTGTCTTTTTTTTTTTTTTTCTTCTCTATTGGCCTCACCTGACCAGATGGTTAACCCATAAACTTGTACACTAAAGAAAAAAATGCCTGCAGCTGTAGCATCCAGTCACGTCATATCTCCAAAGCTAAGCAGGGTCAGGGCTGTTTAGTACTTGGATGGGAGACCACCTGGGAACACCAGATACTGTAAGTTTGGGAGAAGTACCCAACAACCCACTCCCAAAAATCAGTCCATCATTGAAAACTCTATGGATAGCAGAGAAGCACTGACAATAGTGGTTTCGCCTGTTGTACATAGGGTCACTAGAAGTCAGACACCAATTCGACAGCACCTAACAACAAGAACAACTAAAAAATTACTAAGAATAAAAAAGAATGAGCACATTTTCTGGATATAAAACTGATCATGAAGTGTGGTAGACAAAAGGAAGAGATGACTGCAGAAATACCTGAGGATGATGGATCCAAGGACCTCCCCTTAGGAGACACAACTTGTTTTTTCTTCTTCAGTGGTCTCAGGTGACCTCAGGATTTATCCTAGTAGTACCATCTCAATTCAAACAAAGCTTCATGATTTTGCTTCTATAATTTACTAATTATTCAAAATATCTATTAATCACTATCCATGCTTCCTTTGATACAATGATTGTATTAGAAAGAAGGACAGGAAAGAGGTTGTGCTTTCCTTACCTCATTGTTTCCATATACATAGTGTGAGAAACATTCAAGTAGTAGGCTAGTAGGTGTATAAGGCAGAAGATCAGATTAAACAATTCATAGAGGATTTTATGGATTACTGAGAAGTGCAATCCTCCTTTACTGATTCACACAGAAGTATTCAGAGCTTTTTTTCTGATTTTTTGAGAATATATGAACTGTTAAAAAGACATAGGTTTCAGTATGACATTTTCTTATATGTATACCATACAATTTGCTCATTCTCAACCATTCATTACATCCTCTTGCTCTCCTCTCCACTCATACTTGGGTCTTTCTTATTCTCAAATACTCTTCCTTCTACTTTTAGGAGATTTTATATAGATAGATAGATGATATAGATAGATAGATAGATAGATAGATAGATAGATAGATAGATAGATTGTTGTTGCTAGGTGCCATTCAGTCAGTATCCTACTCATAGCAACCCTATGTGCAGCAGGCAAGCACTATTGTCAGTGCGTCTCTGTTGTTCATAGGATTTTCAAGGGTGGATTGATTTTGGGGAGTGGGTTGCTGCATCTGTCTCCCAAGCCTACAGTACCTGGTGTTCCCAGGCGATCTCCCACCCAAGTACTAACCAGGCCTGACCTTCCTTAGCTTCCGAGATCTGATGGGATGGGATGCCACAGGGCTACGGCTGCAGGCAGATAGATAGATAGATACTATATATATATATATATATATATATATTGTTGTTGTTGTTGTTGTTGTTGTTGTTGTTAGGTGCCGTTGAGTTGGTATCCTACTCATACCAACCCTCTGTACCACAGGGGAAACACTATTGTCAGTGCTTCTCTGCTGTTCATAGGGTTTTCAATGGCAGATTGATTTTTGTGAGTGGGTTGTCAGGTCCTTCTCCCACAATATATATTATATACCATTATATATCTAATGTACTTTCTGCATATGAGATAAAACATGGTATTTGTCTGTCTGAGTCTGGATCATTTCACTTAACATGATGATCTCCAAGTCCATCTATTCTCCAGCTCTTCACAGCCCTTTGCAAGAAAGGCCAGAGAACTGTAGATGAAAAGCCTTGAGTCATAGGTTCTCCTTCTATCCTTTCTAGAGGAGATTGTCTGTACATTCCCTTCCTAACCAGCATGGTTAGGACACTTCCTAACCAAGTGTCCACTCTGGGTGTAACAGAAGTGTATTGGAGGGATTCTTTGGTAAGAATGCAAACAAGAGGGCAAATCAAAAACTTAGGGAAGGAAAAACAGGCTTAGAGTAGCAGGTGGAGAGAAAGTAAGTGACAAAGATCAGGTAAGTACTCTTTGAACAGCACTTAGGGTCCAGGTGTCGGGTGGAGAATATTATATGTACATCTGTGTGAATTCTCTCACCTAGTTATAGCGAAGGATAAGAATGTGTTGTAAGAGTGACTCCACTTTGAAGTAGTGAGAAAGTCAAAATGGTGGAAGAAAGGGTCCCTTTGTTAAAAGCTTCTTGAAGGTCTTGCCTAAGGACTCATGTATCTATATAGCAAAGATCAGCCAAAAATATACCAGTCTGCAGTTTTCATTTCACCTGCAGTGAGAATGAGTCATATAAATCAATAGCTTCTTCAAGGATAGATTTTCTTTCTTTGTCACCCCATGTCATTCAGGAACTTTTTAAATGACATAAAACTGGCTACTTGTTTTCTCTTTGCTACAACCAGCACTCATAAAGATAACATTGTTCTTTTGTGGTTTACATATCATGCACCTACCAAAATTTCTGGAATGTGGCAAACTACAAGAGGATGTCTGTATTTTAAGTAAAGGAACATGAAAGTATACTCTCAATATTGCCTTTGAATACCTTTCTCATACCTAAATATCAGATCTGTGCAAAGAGTTTAAGTATGCCTACTTTGAAGCTCCCATCTCCTACTTTCATCTTTTCCTGCTCAGAGCCTATTTATGCTCACTTCTGAGCCTCCAGGAGCCATCTTTGTTTCCTCTTACTGAACCTTAATGAGAAGGTCATGCTGCCACCTTTTGCTTTCAAAGGTGACTGGGAAGCCCAATGGTATAGGGCAATTTTGGTCTTCAAGAAACATAGTTGGACCTTTCTGGATTTCCAAGTGACCAAATACATCTGCTGGAGACATTCCCACCATCTCAGGAAACGTATTGTTCTGTCCTAAGAGAAGAATATAAACCTGGAATGATGGATGAGGGTCACCTGGATATAGAGGTGAGGCTTTTGGTTAGAGGCCCTGAGAGTTGGTTGAATGCAGATGAATCACAGCTACATTCAGGAAGGAGAAAACAAACTAGATCACAAGGGAAGAAAGAAAGGTGTGATCTCAATGAAAGATGATGAAATCCAACCTGGTCATCCTGCTGTTACCACTCCCAAGACCATTTGCATAACACACCACAGGCCAATTAAGTTGTAGAGACAAAGTATAGAGACAAGGCAAAAAAATTTCTTTAAAAATCCAGCTCACCAAGAACATGGAGGTCTATTGCCCAATGGCCGTCATGCAGTGAGGTAGATTTAGGTGTCATTTATTTATATAGGCAGTGGATGAGTGTTCTCAGAGTGGTGGGTATTCTCTGATAATCAGTAACATGTCCAGGTTTGTGCCAATGATTTGCAATCTAATCTTAACCTCTTACTCAAGATGACCTTCAGTTGTGTGAAGTTCAAGAAAAACAAATTATTTTTCTTCACTGAGGAATGTGCCTGTGCTTATTTCCTGACATGTTACATAATGGACAATTAGAGGGGATAGTGGCCCAGAGAAGGAAGACAAGTGACAAGTGATGTAAAATAATGAGTCCTTGAAATCCAGCTTTGCTGCTTTTCTTTTTTATCTTGAAGATGAAGCACTAACACACTCCTAGGCAGAGGAGGTGAAGTGTGACATTCTCTCTGACCAGAAGAGCCAGATGTAGTGGCTTAGACGTGGAGAACTGGGGTTTCCTAGTGCAGGCACAGGTACAGAAAGAGCAATTTACTGAGTCCAGACCCCTGAGATTCTCCTGTGACTAAAGTTGGTGTCCTTCTTGCACATGATTGAGTTTAGGAAACTGAGTTCCTATGAGAGAGGAGAGGTGAGAAGAGGAAAAGCGCTAAGGAGAGTGAGATGCCCTAGATACTTCACACCAATCCTGAAGGAGGGGAGGAAAGATGCCGTCACCTGGGGTATGGCACTGTCACTGGGAGACATGAAACAGGGACATCAGAGGATAGGCCAGGAGGCCAACCACATCCTCCAACTCTGTAACCTTCAACGAGTCTCTTAGCCTCCCCAGGTTCTGCTTGCTGTGTCATAAAATAGGACATAGTGCTTGAGCATCCCCACTGTTATTTAGGGCTTCTGGCACTTGCTGGTCTTTAACCTTAGCCCTGAAGAAGACCATTGTCAGAAGACATTTAGGATATTGGAGAAGCAAGACACTAAGCAAGAGTTCTAGGAATGGAGCATGAGATTGAATGTGGATTTTTGCTAAACAACCAAAAACAACATAGTACCTCTTAAATTTGAATGAAACCAGCCACCCAGACCTCTTGTGGGAACTGCCCTTCTTTCTGCCACTCCAAGAGTAATCGCCGAAGAGGTCTTTTGCTCTCATGTGCCAAGCACAAACCAGGCACCTTCAGTCCTTTTTAGTTCCAATCTCACAATCCTTTTAGGCCTCTAGAGGAGTGTCATATCTTGCTTGGTGTGGACATGATGTCTTCCTCCTTCTGGACTGACTAACAATGTCTCTAGCTCTTCTAATTTATGACACAGAAACCTGAGCCTGGTTCTCTATGGTGCAAGACAACGATTACAATATTGAGGGTCTTATTGCCTTTAACCTTTACTTGTTGATTCTTTGGACTTTCTGGAGAATTAAGATAAAAGTATTCATTCTAAATTCAGTAGATTTCCCAAATTGCTTTCCTTTATTATTGCTTCTGCCTGTCAAGAGGTCTGGATGTTTCTTATATCATGTCAGGAAAACTCATTTCCACTGAAAGGACTGGGATCTGAGTAGTCATCAGAGTAAGCCCATCTTCACCCTGAAAAACACGCCCTGTCCTCAGATGAGTGACTCACAAGTTAAGGTCTACATCAGTCAGCTCTGCCATGGCCCTGGTGTGTGGAGAAAATGTACTTATCCTTAATAAATGTATAGATGGCACTAACATAGACAAAAATATACCTAGTATTTTAGAATATATATAGATGGCCCTAGTGAGCCTAAATTCTATTTTACCTAACGTGACAATGTCGATGGAATTATTAGACTATGAAAGATTTACTTCTTGAGATGAGCACTGTGGCACAAGTCTGGCAGAGGCAGGAGGATGGTGAGTTTGAGGCCAGAGGCAGCCTGCACAATTTAGCAAGACCCAGTCTCAAAATAAAAAGTAAAAAATAGGGTTGTATTTTTTACATTTTTGACTTGTATTTTTGACTGCATGTCAGTGTAGAACTTGCCTATCATGTGTGGTGCCTTGGGTTCAACACCCTAGTATTAGAAAAAAAATGTAACTTCTCACTATCAATATCAGTCTTATACTAATATTAAAATGTCCTTACAATAGTAGACAACTTAGCTAAATATAGCAGAATAAATATAGTCTTACTTCCTATATATGCAAGTTCTGCAGCAGGCAAATTTGAAGGATCGTTACAGAAGTGTTAAACCCTGATGACAAATAAGAGAATTTCAAAAATAATCAAGAAACTAGGCACTTCAAGAGAAAGATGATACAATTAAGGAGGTACTGAAGGAGCTTCAATATTATTATTTTTATGTCACTTAAGCCTAAAGTTAATTAAATGACTAGGCAGTGTAATTAATTAAAATGTGATATGTCACCCATATATAAGCACATACATATATATGCATAGTACCTTATGAATATCTACATATACTTAAAATCTATATTTATATATATAATTTTTCTGCATATTTTAATATCTTTGTAAAGATCAAAGTTAAATTTCCAATAAAATGAGTAAAATATTGAAAACCAAATTAATTAAATAAATTAAATATCCTTGTTGTTAGGGGTCGTAAAATGAGTCCAACTCATAGTGATTCTATGTACAGCACAGCAGAACACTCCCTGACACTGTGCCATGCTCAGCACTATGTCAGTGCTTCTCTACTATTCATAGGGTTTCCAGTGGCTGATTGTTTAGGGATTTTTTTCTAGAGTGGGCTGTCTGATACTTCTCTCATTAAGATTTCCTTCCCATGCAGTATGTGATTAGCATTAGTTGCATGATTGTGAGTATATACAACCATGGGAAAAAAAAACTAATTATTCTTTTTCTTTTATCTCTTCATTTCTTTTTCATTCTTGCTGTTGTTATATTGTTGTTGTTGTTAGTTGCTGTTGAGTTAGATCTGATTCATAGTGACCCTATGTACAACAGAACGGAACACTCTGACACTGGGCCATGCCCGGCACTATGTCAGTGCTTCTCTGCTATTCATAGGGTTTTCAGTAGCAGATTGTTGTAGGAGTGGGCTGCCATGTTCTTCTCCCTAGTCTGCAGCACCTGGTATTCCCAGGTGGTCTCTCATCCAAGAACTAACCAGGCCAACCCTGCTTAGCTTCTGAGATCAGGCAGGATTGGATGCCCAGATATTATGGTTGCAGACATTGTTGCTTTGAATCCCTGTTTAGCCAATTAGAATAACGTCAGACATCCACTCACTTGCAAACCTACTGCTGCCATGTCAGTTGATGTCCTCAGTGTGATTTCTCACAGAAGGCAGAGGCAGGTACAGAAATTAGCAGCTCAGATGTAGAAGAATAGTTACACAACACACCAGAAATCACTTCAGATAATGTTCATTTTAACACTTTTTCACTGCCTCGGTAATTTTCTAAGACTCTTACTGATACTATTAGACTCATATGACTGGTATCCTTCAAATAGGAGAGACAAGGAGACAGATGCAGGGAAGATAGCCAGGTGAACACACAGTGATGAAAGTGCCAAGACACACCACATGATAGCCAATGACAGGAAGAGACAGGGGCAAGGCAAAGAGGGATCCTCCCAGTGACCCTTCAGAGAAGAAACCAAACTTGCTAACACTTTTAGTTACACCGCCTACCATCCTGTACCAGAAGACAATAAAATTCTGTTGTTTTAAGCTAAATAAAGGAATGTGCTTACCATGTCCTAGACCAATGAAAAGATTTCTGCTACATCACAAAAGTGGATGACTTTAGTCAATAGAGAAATTTTATGGCCATGTTAAAAGACCTACTGAAAGTTTATATTAATAGGAAAGCTGTAGAATGGGGTTGTTTATATTATTTTTAAACTTTCATATATTTTTCCAAAATATTAGATTTTAGATTTTTCTGGTTCTTTAAAGTATTCCTTTTTAAATACTAAATTCTAACATTTATTTGTTTATTTATTTATG
>VMDO01029182.1:10946-23046 GCA_007922755.1 Pedetes capensis
TTTTTTTTTTTTTTTTTTTTTTTTTTTTTTGACACAGGGTCTCACTAAATTACACAGACTGCCTCTGGTCTCAAACTTGCAATCCTCCTGCCTCTGCCTCCCGAGCTGCTGGGATTACAGGTACATGCCACCATGTGAGGCTAAATCTTTTTAATATTTTGAATATAGCATGCCTATGATATTCTCTCACAGCAGCTTTCAATTTCAAAAACTTCCTTGAAATTTTCACATACTCAGTCTTCCTTGAGCTCTCTGAAGTCTCAGGGTAATAAAATAGGATAACAACAGCAACAGAAACAGCAATATGGATATTCTGGTGTATTTTACTATATATGTGCATTTTTAAGTAGCTGAAAAGTTAAATTTAATTTCCACTGAACAAGATCTTTTAAACTTTCAAAGTAGATTCCATTTAAGTAGATCTCACATATTTCTTATTAAATTTAGTGTCATAAATTTGATAAGCTCATCCCAACTTTTTGCTAAGCATCTCCTCCTTTGGTGTACCACTCTTCATGTTCAGCCCTGTGTCCAGATGATGTGCTCATTTTTTTAGTAATATTTTAGTGTACATATTTATGGATTTAATTATGACATTTCTATATGTGCATATCATTGTATATTGCTATTTTTCACCCCCCATTACCATCTCATATTCCCCCTTCCCAAATCTGCTGATCCCCTTCCTCCTAACAGTCCCCTTTCTGTTTATGTGTCTTTTATGTATATATGTTGTTGTTGTTAGGTTCTGTCAAGTCTGTATCTGATTCATAGCGACCCTCATAGGGTTTTCAATGGCTGACTGTTTTGGGATTGCCTTGGGAGTGGATTGCCAGGTCCTTCTCCCATTTTTTACAGTGCTGGGAATTGAACTCAGGACCTCAGAGACTGCAGCACAGCGCTCTACCAACTAAGCTAAATCCCAGCCCATGTATATATGTATATATATACAAATATATATTTATTTAAGTCTATACTCTGCATATGAGAGAAAATGATTTTTTTCTTTCTCACCATTACCCTTTCTTACTGCCCCTCACCCCTCTTTTTGGGCTTCATTCTCCCCACAAATAGAACCCTTTCTACATTAAAAAAAATTATATATATATATACATATATATGTATATATATATATATACATATATATATATATATATAAATCTAATGTTTACATATGAGAGAGAACATGGGATATTTGCCTTTCTGCATCTGGACTATTTCATTGAAAATCATGGTCTCTCACTTCATCAATCTTCCTGCAAATGATATAATTTTATTGTTGATGGCTAAGTAAAACTCTATTGTGTATATCTACCAGATTTCTTTTATTTGTCCATCTGTTTGATGGACATATAGGTTGATTCTATATCCTAGCTATTGTAAATAACACCACAATAAACATGTATGAGCATTTATCTCTATAGTATGATGACTTAGATTGCTCCAGGTGTCCACTCAGGTATAGAACAACTAGATCATATGGTAGCTCTTCTTTTAGTTTTTTGGAGAAATCTCCATACTGATTTCCATAGTGGCTGCACTAACTTCCATTCCCAACAGCAGTGTATGCAGGCTCCTTTCTCTCTACACCCTCCCCAGCATTTGTTGTTTGTTTTCTGGAAGCTGGCCATTAAGATGTAGACGAAATGGAATCTCAGTTTAGTTTTCTTAGCAGTTCCCTGATGGCTAAGAACATTGAACATTTTTTCATGTTTATGGGCCATTTCTATTTCTTCTTTTGAGAACTGTCATTTCAATTCATTTGCTCTTTTGTGATTGGATGATTTGCTCTTTGGTGCTTAAGTTTTTAAGTTTTTATGTATTCTTTATATCAATCCCATCTAATGTATAGCTGGCAAAGATATTCCATTCTGTAGGCTGTCTTATCACTCTGTTAACTGCTTCCTTTGCTCTGCAGAAGCTTTCTAATATCATGCAATATCATTTGTCAAATCTTGTTATTGCTTCCTCAGCTATAGTTTCTGCTCATTCTTACTTCTGTGGTCTCCCTGGTTATAGATTGGGCCAATATCACTGGTAGTGTCAATAGGAATCCTTGCCCTGAATTTCTCTCTTCATATAGTTGAAAGTACCATGCCAGAGTGCACAGTCTCAGCCGTGTGGAAAAGGTGTTTCTTTATTTGAGGTTTGCTTTTTGATGTTGTTTTATTTTTATTTACATATAATACTCATATATATTCATGAAGTACATGTGATTTTGATTTATGTACATATTTGGTGATGATCAACTTAGTCAATAACATCCCCATTGCCTTAAATTTTGTCATTTCTTTATGATGAATATATTCAATTTCATCTCTTCTGTTCTGAAATATATAATGCATTACTATTAATTATATTCACCCTACTATATATACAACAGAACTTAGTCCTCCTAACAAGAACTAATCTTTACCCATTTCTAACTTCTGCCTCTTTCCTTTTATGCCTATTTTCCCCCAAGTAAGAGCAAATTTGAACAGAAATCCAGCATTGAGAAAGAACACATTGATGGAATATTCTGGAGGCTTTAGGTCTGCAGTCTCAATGACTTACCATTTGAAACTCATTTTTTATGTGAGCTCTAACATTTCTGTATCAAACCTATTTGAGTTGGGTTTCTATCATTTGTAATGAGATCCTCACTAATAGACCAAGCATTATATAATATATTTAATCACTTATGTCTTACCAAAAGCATCAGGCAGTAGCTTTACTTTATGTTTTGTCCCAAAACTCAAAAAAACAGCTTCCAACATACTGTTTATGATGAAGAGGGAGAAGAGACTAGCCAATAGTTTCAAGAGACCAGGGAAAATGACCATCTAGACCACTTTAGGCTTTTTCAATCATATTCAATCCAAAGCATTCCATTCCTCGGGATTCCTGAAGGGCTATTCTTACCAAATAGTTCATCATTTATGTAACCATATGGAAAATGCCTAGATAAACCAACTGCAACATCAAACCTCTGGGAATCTGTGATTATAAAAGTTGTAGACAAAACCACATGTGGTAGTGCATGCCTCTTATCCCAGGACTCAGATCACAGAAGTAAGAGAATGGTAAATGTGAGTCCAGCCTGGGCCTACATAGTGAGTTCCAGACCCACCATGGCTACCTGGCAAGACTCTGTGAAGGAAGGAAGGAAGAAAAGAAGGAAGGAAGGAAGGAAGGGAAGAAGGAAGGTAGGCAGGCAGGAAGGAAGGAAGGAAAAAAGAGATAAGGAGAAAGAATAGTGGTTACTTTAGATATTCTAACTAGACAGGCTCTTATTTCTAAAGCTGATGTATTAAAATGAAGTTTGAATTCCCAACATGTTTGACAAAACCAATTCCATTTATATCATGCTGAGAGTGGAATGAAGAAAATGTACATTACCTGTTAAACCAGAGTGCAGAGTTTCCTGAAAAAGATTCCAAACTGACCAGGGCACAGTGGCACACCCCTGAAAATCAAGAGGCAGAGGCAGATTTTCACACTCTAGGCCAGAGGTAGACTATATAACTTAGCAATATCCTGCCTCAAAATAAAAATAGGCTGAGAGGGTAGCCCAGTGGAGAATACTTGCAAAGTGTAGGAGGCCCTAGGTTCAACGTCCATTAGGACAAAAACAAAACAACAACAACAACAAAAAAAGAGTTCCAGTTATAATGGCCAGTTAGAAACAGCTTCTGTAAGACCCAGAAAAACAAAGGAGGCAAGATAACAATGAATAGTGTTTACCTTGAACAGAGAAAATCAGGAAGAGCACAGAAATCACAGGGCAAGATACAGGACAGTCTCAATAAACAGATAACAGAAGACCCAAACAGCAAAAAGGAGAGAATGGGACCAGCTGCCAACTGTGGCATCCTGGTGAAAAGAAAAGCCCCATTAAAAAGGTAAACCAGAAACCCCTCAACCTGCTGAGTAGTCTGGCAATAAAAAAAGACATATCACTGAGCAGGGACCCTGGGAGCACATCTCCACACCACCCGAGTGTGAGACAGACATGCGCACTCACAGGACTATGGGAAAACCAGACTCAGTCTTTCACACCCACTAATGTGGCTGCAGTGCCTGGGCAGGCTCTTGAGCCACTCCCAGTCTTAATAATCACTTAAAATCTTGCCAGGCCTCAGACATTGGCCACAGCATCCACATGTGAGACAGACATGTGAGACAATACTGGGACCACAGGTAAACCAGAAGCAGTCTCATGTGCCTGGGCAGGTTCTTTAGCCATGTCCAGAGTCCCAACAATAACATAAGCAGCTTGGTGGGCTGCAGATCCTGGTCAGATAAATAAGCTACAACCAAGAACCTGTAAACAAGTGAACAACCCAACCAATTCAGCACAAATTGAATTTTGTGCCCTAAGGCTGGACTTGAATCCAAAGGAGGCAATGGCAAATGCTGTGATTCCTATGGGACAACATCCAGTTGGACACATGGGACATCCTAGGTAGGTCCTGGATAATTAACAACCACACAAAACTGATTCACAGAGGATAAGAATATGATGCGCATGTCAATGGTTTTTGTTTTTCTCTCCACTTTTCTTTTTCTTTAAATTTTATTTTTCTTTTCAATTTCATTGTTATTTATACATTGGATTTTTCAAAATTTTTTTTTTCCTTTTATATTATCCTACCTAATTGATTCACCACATGTCTGTCAGTTTGTCATGTTGTGGGAGCTCACATGTTATTGTGATGTTGAGAATTATGCCACAGGTACTACAGATACCAGCAGGGTCACCCATAGTTGACAGGTTTCAACTGAGCTTCTAGACTAAGACAGACTGGGGAGAAGGACTCAGTAGCCCACTCCAAAAACAATTAGCCATTGAAAACCCTATAAGTAGCAAAGAAGCACTGTCAAACAGTGCTGGAAAATGAGTCCCTCAGGCTAGAACGCATTCAAGAAAGCACTAGGGAAGATTTGCCTGCTCAAAGAAGTGTCAACCTTAATCTTAGGAATGGAGTAGAGCCTCTGGGACTGCCTTTTGCTAATGTGACACTGTTCAAAATGAGAAGAAACACAATGGCTGCAACAATGGGCTCAAACATAGAAAAGAAAAGATCATGTGCACAACACAGAGTCAGTATCACTATGTTATACATAGGGTCACTATGAGTTGGATCTGACTCAACAGCACCTAATAATAATAACAAAAACCTATTTGATACAATACTTTCAAAGTTACTTGAACCCAAATTTATTTGTTAAAAAAGAGAGCTTTTATATTTGTGTTTGTTATACCTCTTGCAATGTTTGTATAGCCTTGTACGTATGTTTCTCTACAGTGTACAGGCAGGTTTATATTTTTGCCTGCTCCTTTCTTAAGTACTCTCCAACATCCTCTCTGCCTGATTTTTATATTCCTATCAAATCCAGTTCTTTCTGTTCCTCCACCCCAACTCTACTCATGATTTTCATACTTCTGGTATCAATTTAACTGTAAAATCTACTCTACACTATCATTTCCTTTTTGCTTAGATAATTTCTTAACTAATAGATGGCTTCAAATGAGTTTAAGTGTAATTATAAATATGGCTTTGGTTGGAGTTGTTACTATAGCAATAGTTTGTTTTATCCTCTCTGAGTGATATGGGGAACCAAGAACTCAAGTGAAGAATGTACACCAAGTAGACTCACAAATAACACAGGAAGGGAAAACCATCCTAATAGATGCAAAAGACTAATACAGAAACACAAAAAGCATGATAAAGCAAGATAATGGAACTTCTCCAAATGGCTATAACTCCATAATAACTAAAAGTAAAGATACTGAAGTGTGTGAAATGCCAAAGTATTCAAAAGTCTACTTAAAAAATGATAAGTATTCTCAAAGAAAACACCACTAAGTATATGAACAAAATTGCTAAGTTAATTCAGGCACTTGAAAACGTAGTGCCTAACATCTAAGAAAAATTCAGCAAAGAAATTGAGGTCTTAAAAAAATCAAACAGAAATGTTGGATATGAAAAACACAATAAACCAAATAAAGATCACCTCAGAAAGTAATAACAGCAGACTGCAACAAGCAGAAGAAAGAATATTAGGAGTGGAAGTCAAAGTCAAAGGAATAATATACTCAGATAAAACAAAGAGAAAAATAATGGAATAATGGACGATAACTCCCAAGAAATATGGGACAAGATGAAGTGGTATAACCTAAGAATCTGTAGTCTATACTTCCCTAGATGATAGTTTTGGTAGTTGAGGAGATGAAAGGCAACATTTCATATGGCCAAAAAGAGCCCTAGGAGAAGCCAAGATGTGGAGAACTAGGGATCTCTCAGTCTAAGGCACAGATATAGAAAGAAAATTCCCTGAAATTCTGGCCCCTTGAGATCTCCAGTGATTCCGGTTGGTGCCTCAATTGCACATGGGCTATATTTGGACAATGGAATCTCCTGTAAAACAAGTGAGGAGAGGAGAGCCACCAAGGAGAATGAAATGTGTTTAAGTACTTAACCCCAAACCTGAAGGAAGGGGAAATGTGCAGTCACCTGGGATGTGCAGCTGTCAGTAGGAAGCAGAAAACAGGGACACCCCAGGTTAGGTTATGAAACCAGTCTTATACTTCAACTCTTGTGAACTTGAACAAGTCTCTTACACTCAACATGTTTTGTCTCCTCTATTACAAAATAAGGGTATAGTGCTTGAGGATCTCCACTGTTACTCGGATCAGCCAACACTTGTTGACCTTTAATCTTAGCCATGAAGGAGATCATTGTCAGAAGACATTTAGGATAGTACAAAAGGAAGACATTAAGACAGAGTTCTAGGAAAGGAAGTGGAGACTAAGAGTGGATTTTTGCCAAACAACACAGTACCTTCTTTATCTAGAAGGAAATCACCCCCCAAGATGTTGCCTGGGAATTGTCCATCGCTCTGACACTGCAAGAGTAGACACCAAAGAGGCCTTTTGCTGTCATGGGCCAAACACACATCAGTGACATTCAGTCCTTTTTATTCCCAATTCCCCAAGCCCTTTGGCCACTAGGAGAAAGTCATATCTTGACTGGTCTGGTTTGAGGCACCTGTTTCCTTCTTCACTAAAGTAACAGTGTGTCTCTATCTCATCTATTTTAGGGCACAGAAACCTGATCCTAATTCTCAAGAGTAGGAGACATAGATTCCAATATTGATGAGTTTTAGTTCTTTTTATCTATTGCTACTTAGTCCTTTGGAGTTTCTATCGAATTTAAATGTATCAGTTCTAAACTCAGGGGCCCTTGTAAAATTGCCTTTCCTGGGCTCTTCTTCCTGTCTAGAAATAGGTCTTAAAATTTGTCACATGGGGTCATGAAGACTGAATTCCATTTAAAGAACAATGAGCTGCGTAGCCATCAGTTTAAGCCTGTCCACACCCTGAACACTCACCTACTATCCTCAGATAAGTCAGTTGCAAGTTCATTGAGGAGCTTGATATCAGTTGAGTTCTGCCACGGTTCTTGTGTGTGGAGAAATTTTACCTATGTTTTTCTTTGAAAATATAGATGACCCCACACATAGACAAAAATATAGGTACAAATACACGTTGTTGTTGTTGTTGTTAGGTGCCGTCAAGTCGATAACCGACTCATAGCGACCCTCATAGGGTTTTCAATGGAGACTGTATCAGGATTGCCTTGGGAGTGGATTGCCAGACCCTTCCCCATTTTTGCAGTGCTGGGAATTGAACTCGGGACCTCAGAGACTGCAGCGCAGCACTCTTATCACCTGAGCTAAATCCCAGCCCAAATACATACATTTCAAAAACTGTGAGGATCCCTCTGTTGAGACCAAATTCTATTTTACTTTATATGACAACATCTGTGGAATCACTTCTCACTAACAGTACCACTCTTGTGCAAATATTAAAATGTCCTGTCCGTGTATTATCTAGTTACCATTAGTTCTCATGATCAAAAGCATATGCAATCCAGGTCCTCAGAAAGTGTGGAACATCACTCTACCAACTGAGCTAAACTTCACATAGTTTCTGTTAAATTTGTTTTCATAAACTAAGTAGGACTTGTCTTTCTGCTAAGCATCTCTGCATCTCTTCTGGTGGTGCACCCCTCTCATGATTGGCACTGTGCCCAGATGCTTGCTCACTCTTACTACCATTCTCCTTGGTCACAGGCTTGGCCCAGGAAATTGGGAGGTAGGGGAATCAACAGAAGTCCTTGTCCTAAATTTACCCTCAGACTGCCAGGATCCAGTTTTGGTTATATAGGCAAGATCTTTCTTTATTTGGAGTTTGTTGCTGCTGTTTTATTGCTATTGTCATTTTAATTTTCTTTAACTTTTGGATTAACACATAATATCAGAACACATTTGAGAGATGTGTGTGATGTTTTGACTCATATATACATTGAGTAGTCATCAACTCTGGGTAATTAACATACCTACCACATTAAATTTTACTAGTTGCTTATGGGGAAATACATTAAAGTTTCTCTTTTCTAACTGTTTTGAGATATCTAATGCATTGGTGCTAATTATATTCACCATGCTGTGCCATAGATCACCAGAACTTATTCTCCCTACCAAACACAAACACTATAACCATGGACCCATCTCCCCCTATCACCACCATCCTCCCTAGTAATAAAAAGGCAAATATAAACAGGAAAGGAATGTGGAAAGGAATACCTGCAAGGAATAACCTGAAAGCATTACATGTTACTCATGCTTTCCCTTTAGAAACACATCATTTCCATTAGCCAACGTTGTATATCAAATCCATTGTGTTGGGTTTCTTTCAATTGTAATGACAATCCTCATGAATAGACACAGCATGTATGTTATATTGAATGGTTCATGTCTGAGCAAATGCCTCAGGCAATAGGTTTTCTTTATGTCTCAACTCAAAGAAGCAACTTCAAGCATAATACTCAGCATAAAAATGCTGTTTAGTACTCAGATGGAGAGGTCATGTGCCAATTGTTTGAGGAGACCATGCAAAATGGCCATTCCAGGTGAATGTTAACAATTGTATGGCTTTTAAATTATTCACAAGCCATGATATATTCCATTCTTCAGGAGTCATGAAGAAGGGCTACTCTAACCAAACAATTGATCATTATGTATCCACATGGTAAATGCTACATGAAACAACCACAGCATTCAAACACTGGAAAATTTCTAACTGTAGATTGTGCAGACAGAGTAATGAGTAAAATATATGAGTTTATTCTTACACAAGCAAAAACAGGTATAAGAAAAGGTACACATGATATTGGTGACATTGTTTAACCATCTGGTAATGCAGAAGTGAAAAGGGAATAACTTTTTACCTATATATCACTGATACATTACAAAAAGAATACATATTTTTCAGTTAATAACTATGAGGTTTTTAAGCCATTATATTATATTTGGGTCTGGGGTTTGAATCAGTTGGTAGAGTGCTGCTCTGAGCTCTCTGAGACTCTGAGTTTGATCCCCAGCACCACAAAAATGGAAGAAAGACCTGGCAGCCCGCTCCAGAAATAATTCCAAAATATTCAGCCATCAAAAACTCTATGAATAGTGGAAAAGCACGGACATAATGCCAGGCATGGCACAGTGTTCACGAATGTTTCATTCTCTCTAATATATAGAGTCTCTATGCGTCAGACCGGAATGAACAACAGCTAACAGCTATGGTTGTATTCAATTATAAGGCTTGTTGTTGTTTTTAAGTGCCATTGAGTCGGTGCCCAACTCATAGCAACCCTACGTATAACAGGCGAAACACTATTATTAGTGCTTCTCTGCTATTCATAGGGTTTTCAATGGCAGATTGATTTTTAGAAGTAGGTTGCTGGGTCCTTCTCCCAAGCCTACAGCACCTGGTGTTCCCAGGCGGTCTCCCATACAAGAACTAACCAGGCCTAACCCTGCTTAGCTTCTGAGATCTGATGGGATCAGATGCCACAGTGGTAGAACTGCAGGCTAATTGAAAGCCTAGATAGACCATAACAATATCAATCTTTTGGAATTAGGCGATCTCTGTTTGTATAATAATTTATGGCTGAACTTCAGTCACACTGAAACTGTGTACTCTTTGCCTTTTATTATTTGCAATGGAGTTATTTAAAATCTAAGAATAAGAGAGGGTATTGTCTCTGTATGGAGTTGGGAGCTGGCTGAGGACTCTCAATCATGCTAGTTTCATTTAATCTGACTCAGGAATTTGAAAGTATGTTATTTCATTATACAATGCCTAGAACATAATAAATTGTCAATAAATGTTTTTGTAAAGATGAATAAAAGGATCATTGAGTTTACAGAAATGCTATTACTCAGATCCCTTAGGAGCTCTATCCAACACAGAGTGCCTGGTATTCAGATGATGCCCTGAGAACATTCAGTGTGAATTTTACTCCTGACATGGCAGAAGGATTAGGATCATTGAGCTGTGGAGATAAGAACCGTGAAGATGAAAACTGCATTGGGTGAACAATTTCTTTCTCAGAAATGCTTGAAATTTTCATTAATGTAATTACACAAAAGTTCCTTGCAAGCATTCTATATTATACTAAAAAATCACTGTCTAAGACACAGATATCATCATAATGGCCCTACTACAGGGGACTGTAATCAGATATACCAGTGGATGATCTCAGGAAGAATTTAGCACAGAGTTGGTGGTGTTCTGTATGAATCAAGCCATTCCACTAGCCTTCTTGAGAGATAGAAATGTGTCCTTTACAAGGAACAAAAGAGAAAGGAAACAGTGAGAGTGAAAGCCAGTTTGAACAATTAATCCAGAGTTTCTGATTCAGCCAAACAGAACTGGTTCCCCTCTGTGATGATGCTGGCAGTAACCCCCAATGTGGAGGCAGAGCTGAGTGGAAACCAGAGTCCACAGGAAAGGGGATGGGGCCACATACACAGGCAGAGCCTACAGCCATTCAGGGTCTCTCTTCTGTCAGGGAGTAGAGAGAATGTTCATCACAGTACCTGTCCCTGACCAACAATATTGGTGGTTGATTTTTACAATGCCTTGCAAGTCTCATACATTCTAAAGCCAAAAAGCCCTGAAAGTTCATCATTTTGTTTGGAATTTTTGTGTCTGCATTCTGACTTTCCGGGTAAGACACATTATTATTATTATTCTAGTCTTACCATGATATAAATCAAATAACCTTATAGAAATACTTCAAGAATCCAGACTTCATTTTAATACATCAGTGTCAGAGAGAAATAAGAGCATGTCTAATCAGAATGTCTGAAGTCACCAATTTAAGAAAGTAGATTAATGCTTTCGCTTCCAATTCATTTTGATGGCTTACTTTGAAAACCAAACATTACTAAACATGTTCTGTCTTAAAAAAGGCAATCCCAGCTGAACTTCATTATAAATACTTTCTGTTATATAACATGTCCACATCTGTGGATAGATGCCTCCCCAGCACTCTGAACCTGTACATGAAATCATTTTCTGATCATCTTCACTAGATAGATGTCTTATTGTCTTTTCAAATTCAATTCAACACTAGGAGAATAATCCCTCAAAATAAAAACAGTGACAAAAGTCTATAAACCTGTTTGAATGTATCAATCCCTGTTGATCCAGTTCCAGGCTCTGTGTTATTTAATGGGGAGGATGATGTAAAGAAACCTGAGTATTTTAGTCACAGCCACCTTGTTTTTGATTCAATGTCAAGTTGTTTATTGGGCTTCCTTCTCATGTCTATAAGGGGAAGATTTCAACAAAATATTGAAAATTTTTCATTCATTAACAAATGTTAACTTTTGGGGGAGTATTATCTGGAAACTAAAAGCCTCTGGGGATAAAATAGTGGAAAGTACAAGACTAGTCTCTTTGTTCATTGAGTTCATATTCAGTGAACAGATGTAGACCAGAGATAGACACTGACAGACATAAAAAGAAATACACTGAGATATCCTTTTAATATATGTGAATATATGACCTTTTGAAAGTATATTCTGTATTCATTCATTCATTCATTCCTGGGATTCAGCCATTCTGAATGGACCATGTAAATTCCTCCTGAATTTGTTTTTAGACAAATTGCTCATGGAAGTCCCATTCTGAAACCAACTCTCAAATACTTTTCCCACACCCCATCCCTGAAAAAAAAAAAAAGCCTTGATACCATTGTCTATA
>VMDO01029183.1:0-22926 GCA_007922755.1 Pedetes capensis
ACTTCTACCTGGCAAACCTCTGGAAGCAAAACGCCTTAATCTGAGCAGAGCTCATGCCAGGAAGGGAGGAGCCCAGGATCTGTCAGGAGCAAGTTGAAGTTCTAGAGAGAGGAAGAAGGGATCACTGGACCCACAGAAGAGGGGACATCACCTGGGTTTTGTTTTGCATTGTTTGTTTTTTCACTTGTACAGAGTTGAATGCAGAGCCTCGCTCACTTGTGCTAGTCAAGTGATGTGACATCAAGATGAACTCCAGGCCCTTTTTATTTTTTATTGTGAGCCAGGGTCCTGTTAAGATGCACAGGCTCCCTCTGACCTCCAACCTGAGATCCAACTGCTTCAGCCTTCCAAGTTGGGAGGTGTGGTCACTGCACTCTGCTCCCATTCTTAACCCTGGGATGCCCCAGGCAAAGCTGTGAAGGAAGCTAAGCTACCACTCATTTCCTCCTGGAGAGACTCAGGGAGAGAAGGACCTTACCTGACAGAGTGAAGCTGGCTCTTCAGAGTGCGGAGTCTTGGCCCTACCTGGGATTGAGGTGAGGACTAGTAGTGCTAATCAAGGCGCCAGTCCCTAATAGAGGGGGCCAACTAAAGCCCCAACTCAGTTTGCAAGCCTGTAAGACCCCGTAAGGTGGTGGTCATTTCTAGCATATATAGATGTCCACTCAAAGACTAAGGAAAGTGAGGGCTATGTTTGAAGCTGGTGGACTCTAGTCAGCAGAGGGCAGAATCCTAGGATTCATAGAATCTACTCTCTTGAAGCACAAGCCTTGCCAGGCTGAAGTGCTCCTCATTATTGCCTGGAAGGTCTCTGAGAGCAGAGTAATAAAGCTAAAGAACAGTGCCCACATTCTGCAAGGGAGAAGTCTTATTCAAAACTAGAGTTATGGTGAGGATTCTGAGTGCTGATGAGAGGACATATCCCCCAATGTGGAAGCTCAGCAAGACACCTACTGTCCAGCCTGAGATACTCAGCAATGGGGCATCATGGAAGGCTTGCAAGAATATCTTCTGAAGGGACTGTGTGAGGTATGGGCTTGGTTTGTAGGCTATATAACTCAGGTCAGCACAGTGAGGAACCCCACACTCTAGGAGATTTCAGTATAAGACCGACTGAGCACGACTCTAAAGCCGTACGTTCCAACGTGACCTGCCCCTGCTGTCATTCCTCAGAGACCCTGGACAGACCTTAACCGGATGTAATTCTTCTTACTTCCGCTGTGAAGACGAGGATCGTGTTCTCTTGGAGGCACCGCGTCAGATCATCTGAAGGTTATTTCCCAGAGTTGGGGTAGAGTCAAGGTCAGAACCCTGAATTTGGGCTGAGGAGTCATTCTGCTTTTTTAACCAAGGGGGCTCCACTGAATTCCGCCACTCTGAGGTGGCCCTGTGAGGCCGCCTAAAGCTCTGAGGCCACTTTCTGCCTAGAAAATCTCGGGGAAGGGAGGGTCTTCAGTCTTTGTCTAAGAGTCTCCCAGATGTAGCAGGTGGAGGAAGCCTGGGTTCTAACTGGAGTAAAATTGAAGGCCTTGAGTGTTAATGAGAGGATCATTTCCCATTTGAGGTGGAAACACAAAGCAGTGTTCCCACACTTATTTCTTTCCGGCTACAAGCAAGGGGCCTGCAACCATAGCCCTGTGGCATCCGATCCTGTCAGATCTCGGAAGCTAAGCAGGGTCGGGCTTGGTTAGTACTTGGATGGGAGACGACCTGGGAACACCAGGTGCTGTAGGCTTGGGGGACGGACCCGGCAACCCACTACCAAAATCAATCCACCGTTGAAAACCCTATGCGGAGAAGCACTGACAGTAGTGCGGGGTATGGCAAAGTGTCAGGGAGTCTTTCGTGTGCTGTACAGAGGGTCGCTATGAGTTGGCACCTAACTAGTCGGCACCTGACCAGCCAGCACCTAACAACTACAAGTAGGAGTGTTCATATGTGAGGAAGCCCTGACTTCCCTGCTTAAGACCCTGTTCTGAGGCTAGAGGACTGGGTTAGTGGAGGGCGGTATCCCCACTCTTACAGAAAGTCAAGGTCAGAGACTTGAGTGAGGACTGAGGGGAATATCAGCTCATAAAGTGTGTTCTCCTACATTCTGCCCTTTCTCTCAGCCCAGGGAATCCTGAGAAAAAGCTGTTAGGCTGTGTTGCTTGTTTTCTACCTGTTGCATGACAAAAAGGATTGACTTATTGTATGTCCTGATTCTGTGGATGGAGGAGACTCAGAACCTTACCAAAGTCAACTTAATGTCCCTAAATGAGGACTGGTGCTTCCATTGCTCCTCCAAAAAGAAGAGACAGTGCTGAGTGCCCCTCTAGCCACTTACATCCCTGTAGATCCCTGACATGTACGTGAGGCATGTGTGATCTGTCCTTTCTTTTTCATGGCATTTCCTAGCTGTTGTCTCTCATCTCAAGGAAGGGGCATCAGTCCTACCTAGAGATGCAGTAGAGACCCTGAATGAGGATTGAGGACCTCAAGGGGCCCATGTCAGACCTTTTAAAACAGAGTGCCCCCTGGCAAGGGCTGAGGTATCCTTTCTCTTCGTCTTAGGGAATACCAGGGAAACGAGAACATTGATTGCAAGTGTGAATTAGTGCATCATAGCCAAGGGGACCCAGGCATGTCTAACAATTTATATGGTGGTCCTAAATGTGAACTGAGGAGATCCACCAAAGTTAGACTGCTACCGCCACTCTCATTCCCAGTGCACACCAGATGGGGCTGGGAGGCTGCAGCCTGAGGCATACTTTAATTATTTCCACAGGGTTCACAGAGGACAGGCTGATCAGAACAGGAGCCCTGTGAGTTCCTGAAGTGGTGCTCTCACAGAAACCTGCAGAGGCAGCCTTCTTAAAGTCAGGAGGTAGCTCCCTGCTGGAGGTGCTTATGCTCTCTCTTTCTCTCTCCTCCAGGTCCTCTCCAGCCCACACTCCTGCCTGCTGTTGCTGACTACAGTCACCATGCCTCGGGGTCAAAAGAGTAAGCTCCGTCCTCGTAAGAAGTTCCACCAGGCCCAAGGTGAGCCCCAGAATCGCCCCAATGCTCAGGCCACTGCAGCAAAGGAGAAAAGATTCTGCTCTTCATCTCCACTTTTGGGGGTTATTACCCGCACAAAGTCTGCTTTTAGGTCACAAAGAGATCTTAAGAAGCCCCAGAAAGCCCTTTCCACCACTGTGTCTGGAAGTGTTTCTCCTACAAGATCATGTGAAGGAGCCAACAGCAAAATTAAGAAGAAGCGATGTTCTTCCCAGGCCCCACGTTCCTCCGTGCGGTCTTGCAAAGATTCTCTAACCAAGACAACTCGCCTGTTGACCCAGTTTATTATGCACATGTTTAGAATGAAAAAGCCCATTATGAAAGAAGATATGCTGAAGGTTATCAATAAAAAGTATGAGAATCGCTTCCTTGAGATCCTCAGAAGAGCTTCTTTCAGTATAGAAGTGGTATTTGGCGCTGATTTAAAAGAAGTTGATTCTACCAAGCAGTCGTATGACCTTGTCAGCAAAATGAATCTCCCCAACCAGGGGAGGGTGAGTCCTGGTAGGGGATTTCCTAAGACCGGTCTCCTGATGAATCTTCTGGGTGTGATTTTCATGAAGGGCAACTGTGCCGCTGAGGAGAAGATCTGGGAATTCCTAAACAAGATGCAAATATATGATGGGAAGAAACACTTCATTTTTGGGGAGCCCAGGAAGCTGATCACTCAAGATTTAGTGAAGCTCAAATATCTAGAGTACCGGCAAGTGCCTGACAGTGATCCTGCATGCTATGAATTTCTGTGGGGCCCAAGAGCTCATGCTGAAACCAGCAAGATGAAAATCCTACAGTTTTGGGCCAGAATTAATCGTACAGTCCCCAGCACCTTCCATTCCTGGTATGAAGAGGCTTTGAGAGATGAGAAAGAGAGAGCTCAAGCTGCAGTTTTGCTCAACAATACATTAATGCCATTGCCATCAAATGTTCCAGGGCAGTGTCCAGCAGCTCCTCCTACACCTAATGATGTTGAGGCAGAGGGCAGCCAGTGTTCCAAGTAGTGGAGGACTGAGTGTGTCTGGAGGGAACACAGTGTATAATACTTGTGTGCTCCTGTTCTGTGTGGGTAATTTGGAGATTCATCTGTACTTTTTTGTTATTTTTCAAATGTTCCTTTTATTTAGCATTATAATCTATTTGTATGAATGATATTGATCACACTTGTTTATCAAGTTTAAGAATAAGAGTTTTACTGTTTAAAAGCATTTCCTTTAAAATATGAAAAAAGCAGTAAATTACGTGAATTGAGAAATAGAAAATGAATGATATGATATTGAATTCTTAATCCCTTTTACTCTGCATTTTATGAACTTAAAAGATAAATAGCTGTATTGCCTGCATGATTTAAGAGTGTAGACTTAAGCTATAATAAATTATATTTCCATGCTCACAGGCTCATTTATTCCCTAAACAGCAATTGGCCTTCTGCTCTTAGAAGGCTCCATGGTAGTACTGGGTTGGCTAAGCAGAATACCTAGTAACTAACAATACACTTATAAGGTTCAGAAGCAGCAGTCACATAAGGAAAATGATGGTACACACTCTAAGACTGAAGGGACAAATGAAAAGGAATAAGAGAGGAAGTTGGTTCCAGATGAGAGCAGTCAAATGTAAATTAACTGATCAAGGCAGATGGGCCTTAGGAAACTATAGTCCCCTAAGTGAGACGTAATTTAAGTGAATCTGCATAGTGGGCTAGCTGAGGATGTGGGAAGTCAGGGACAGGGGCCGGACCCCCAGAAGGTGCATCTCAGAAGTGAGAGACTAATCCTTGAATGAGAAAATAACCTTAACAATTACTGTGGGTTTTGTGAGAAAACCAGAGAACATCTCCACCTGAGTTACAGATGGAAAGTGTCCTGTGTTACTGTCCCAGCACAGTCAAAACACTGCACAAGCTGAGTATTCTAATGCACACCATTACCAGGGCGAATCTGAGAAATAAGAGCCATGTCCTCAAGGAGGTAAGTTGCCTAGAAGACACTGTGCTGGCACTCTTTTACCTTGTGCTGCAGGAACTAGAGCCTGCTCCATTAAAAAGGCAGTCAATTAGGTTACCTTTTGTGTAATTTAGCAAACTCTAGGCAAGGTCTACATTTTAGGTGGGGGCGAAATAAATGAAAATAAAAGTGGCTTAAGTGGAATGGCAGCTGAGAGGGAGGGATGTGCTGGGTCCTTGAAATCTCTTTGAGAAGCTTTTTGTTGCCTGGTACAGTGACTCATGCCTGAAATTCCAGCAACCTGGGAGGCAGAATCAGGTGGATCACAAGTTCGAGGCCAGAGACAGCCTACATAACTTAGCAAGATCCTGTCTGTCTCAAGATAAAAAATAAAAATGGGGCTGGGGGGTGCAGCTCAGTGGTATAGTGCTTGCAAAAGTATGAGTAATACCCTGGGTTCAGCCCCCCCAGTACCACAAAAGTAAATAAAGAAATAAATATAAAATAAAGAAGCTTTGTGTTACATCACCTCATGAACTCGACCTTATACCAACATGGGGCAATTTATCATCTAAGGGGGAAATAGTACTTAATTTTCCTTGCTAAGTAGTGCTTTATCAGAGAAGGTTGTGTTTGTCTCTGACATCTCCTGGATTAAAAAATAAATCCCAGTGTAATGGATTGTAAACTCAAGAGATAAATTAATCATAACAAGAACTGGTACTTTTGAAACATTCCAGGCATTTTACATACATTATACATACTCAATCATTCCTACAAGACAGGGCTTATCATACTCACTTCACAGATGAAAAGCTTGAAGCTCAGAGTTTGGTAGTGTGTACAGTTTCACAGAGCTCTTAGGTGACAGGGCTGGTACAAGACCAGTGGTCTGAATTAGTATAAAGCCCAGTTCTTCACACTTCCCAGCCTGAAACTGACTTTGAGTCCCTTAATCACTGTTGTGTTCACTACTCTCAAATATATCTCAGGTGATAAGAAAGGAATCCAATCTACTAGATTGGGATACATAACTAAAGCAATAAAAATACTAAATAGAGGGAGAGAAGAGAGTTAAGGAAAGAAGCAGAAAGCACTGGTGACCAATCTCATTACTATGCAAAGTCAGACAAACTCAAAAGATCGTGTGCTCACATTCTGTCATTCTGGACAGCCCCTTCCTTTCAGAGAGTTAAATCTTTTGGAGCAGAAATACATAAGAGGCTAAATCTGGCTTGTAATGAAAAGGAATAGTCTAATGTCTTTTTTTCCCTCTAACAGCACATCTGTCCAGGAGCCCTGCTTTGTGTTACAACTCCCTCATCTTTTATTACTCATGGGACAGGGACCCATTCTCTACAAAGTTGATCATAGAGAAACTTACCATGTTAGGAAGGTGGCATTTCCCAGAAAATCTTTAATCAAGGGACAGGAGCACACCTAACATCACCACCAACGTAGGAGGACTAGGGAGAAAAGATACCAGGCAGGCTTATCAGAATGGCCATCTCCTCCTATTCTCCAAGATTCTCAGGAACATATTTGTTTGACCCTATGGAGCATGGCTGCCTCAGATCAATAGAGAGGGAGTTGGGTTGAGGATCCTGAATAAAGAAGAGAAGCACTTATCCAGAGTAATGTGGCCATAAATTCTTAATTCCTCTGTCAGCCCAGTTTCCAAACGGCCTTAACAGGATGTACCTGAACCTTATCTCCACCTTAGATATCTCTGGAAGGTGAAGACATTGATCTAAGTCTGGCTGACTCAGGCTCACAGAAGAATTTCCAAGGCATGCCAGGAATAAGATGAATACCCTGAAGAGTACTACCCTTAGAAGGTAATAGGAAGGAAGAAAGGAAATAGAGGGCTCTGCAGCCGAGCCATGTGCTTCCTAGCCACCTATAATGTGAATATCAGTGTAACCCTTCTGTAAAACAAAAGCTTTGGTCTAGTAGTCAGTGCCTCCCTTATATATAATACCCTTACAAACAGCATACTTGCAGGAGCCGGGCGCGATGGCGCACGCCTGTAATCCCAGCGGCTCCGGAGGCAGAGGCAGGAAGATCACAAGTTCAAGACCAGAGGCAGTCTATGTAACCTAGTGAGACTCTGTCTCAAAAAGTAAAAAAAAAAAATGGGCTGGGGGTGCAGCTCAGTGGTCCAGCACTTGCAAAGCATGTGGCGCGAGGCCCTGAGTTCAACCCCCAGTACCAAAAAAAAAAAAAAAAAAGCATACTTGCCAGAAAGAAATAGAATTAAAATTACTCCTCACTTCTACATTCATCCATGAAGGATAAGACTGTGTAAGACATTCACCACCCCCAGTAAATGAAAAGGACCTTGTTCCTTATCAAGGTCAGTTGTTATTGTTAGGTGTCGTCAAGTGGGTGTCTGATTCATAGTAACCCTGTGTACAACAGGAGAAACATTATTGTAAGTGTTCTCTGCTGTTCATAGAGTTTTCAATAGCTGATTGTTCTGGGAGAGTAGATTGCTGGGTCCTTGTCCCAAGCCTACAACACCTGGTATTCCCAGGCAGTCTCCCATCTAAGAACTAACCAGGCCGGACCTTGCTTAGCTTCCAAGATCTGAAGGGATCAGATGCTGCAGTGGTATGACTGCAGGCATCAGGATCAGTAGCTGCCTGGATTTCTAACTCTTTGAAATAACTATTTCTGAGTCCAGTCCTTTGAAGACACTGGGAATCCATTAACCCATTCTGGGCATCCCCAGGTATAGAACATTTCTTTCCTTCACCTGAAAGCTCAACCCCCATTATAAAGATAATAGCTGACCTCAGCTCTAGGCCACAATAGCTCTTCACTACTGTGTACCTTCACATCTCAAAAGTGCACTATCTTTACAATCTATGTCTGTGTTCTGTAGCTTTAATAAATTTACTTTATATATTATAATTTCTGTGTTGCATATAAATTCCTTTATATGGGGAAACAGACAAACTGAGGTATAAAGGGAGGTAATTTTTGCTGCTGGGGAAGGCTCTGCCTGCCACTGGCCTATGGACCCACACTCTGGACTCATACTTCCTTCTCTGGACCTGCTCTCTGTGTCTGTTCACTAACACTACCAAACCACTATCAGTGGGGACTCCATAGAATCCTTTACTAGACCTGAGAGATTCAGGAAAGATGGCAGAGTCGCTCACATATTCTTCTAAACAGTATGGGGGTGGGGGCATCCTAGCTCAGCAGGAGAAATCTTAAGCTCTACCCTTAGTCAGGACTGGGATTTAGCTCAGTTAGTAGAGTGCTGCTCTGAAGTCTCCGAGGTCCTGAGTTCGATTCTCAGCACCACAAACATGGGAGAAGGACATGGCAATCTACTCTCATGGCAATACTGAAACAATCAGGCGTTGAAAACCCTATATGGGTCGCTGTGAGTGGGACACAACTTGAAGGCACCTAACAACAACAAACCATTAGTCAGATTTAGAATTCTGTGGTAGGATATTCAGTGGGACAATCCATCATAGGATATCAATATATCTGTGACAGCTGTCACTTCTGGGAAATCTTGGTCAGTTGTGGCCAGATAAAATCACCCTCATTGCCTCCTTTTGGGTCACAAGGAGGTGCAGGCCTTTTATGAGGTGAGGTCCTCAAGCAGAAACAGGAACCTCAGACCCAACTAGGAATCAAATCAAGGAAACTGAATGAGAACTGAAGGGATAATCCACCTGGAAATAGGGAGGAAACAAATAGTCTTACTCCTTTCCCTCAACCCTTAAATCGAAGGGCAAGGTATGAAGCTGAGGCTTCTCTGTCACTTTTTTCTCAGTACTTGGGGTTGATCCCAGGGTCTTGTGCCTGCTATGCAAGTACATCATCACTGAGCAGTGCCCCCAGCCCTTTTTTATTTTTTATTTTGAGACAGGGTCTCATCAAGTTCTGCTGGCTGCCTCTGGCCTCGAACTTGCAATGCTCCTGCCTCAGCCTGCCAAGTCACTGAGATTATGGGGGTGTGCCACAGTTTCTAGCCCATCACTTTTTTTATTGACTTTATTTTAGAATAGTTTTAAGTTCATGGCAAAACTGAGCAGAAAGTAGACAGACCCCATACATATCCTATCCCCACACCCATACAGCCTTCCTCATATCAATATCCACCACCAGAAAGGAATATTTTTGTTACAGTTGATGAACCCACATTGATATATCTTTATAGTCCAAAGTCCATAATTCATATTATGGTTTATTCTTGGTGTTATATATTCTGTAGGTTTTGGGAAATGTATGATAACATATATTCACCATTAGAGAATCACAGAAAATTGTTTCAGTGCCCTTAAAATCCTCTATGCCACACCTATTCATCGTTCACTTCCCTCTGAGCCATGTTGTTGTTGTTGTTAGGTGCCGTCGAGTCGGTATCCGACTCATAGTGACCCTCATAGGGTTTTCAATGGCTGACTGTTTCGGGATTGCCTTGGGAGTGGATTGCCAGGCCCTTCTCCCATTTTTGCGGTGCTGGGAATTGAACTCAGGGCCTCAGAGACTGCAGCGCAGCACTCTACCCAGTGAGCTAAATCCCAGCCCTCTGAGCCATGGTAGCCATTAAATTTTTCACTGTTTCTGTAGTTTTGCCTTTCCTCAGAATGTCATATACATTATTTAATAGGTAGCCTTTTCAAATTGGCTCCTTTAACTTATTAATATGCATCTAAGTTTTCTCCATTTATTTTTTATGGTTTGATTGCTTGTTTCTTTTTGAGTGCTAAATAACATTCCATTGTCTGAATGTGCCACAGGTTATTTATCCAATCACGTACTGAAGGACATCTTGGTTGCTACCTAGTTTGGATGATGATGAATAAGTCTTCTGTAAACACGCATGTGCAGGTTTTCGTGTGGATATAAGTTTTTTATTCATTTGGGTAAATATCAAGGAGTGCAATTGCTGGATCATATGGTAAAATATGTATGGTTTTGTAAGAAGTTTCCAAACTGTCTCCCAAAGTGACCATATCATTTTTCATCCCTAAAAGCAATGAATGAGTGTTCTTGTTGCACAATGTTCATGTACCTGCATCATATGCCCTTCAGCCCACACTCCAGCCAGCTGCTTGTGATCACAGTCATCATACCTCAAGGTTAGAACAGTAAGTTCTATGCTTCTGAGAAACACGACGATCCCCAAGATGAGCCCCAGTGTCTCAAGGGTGCTCAAAACTCCTTCCACTAGTACTCTCTTGTTTTAGGGGACACTCTCAGAATACATCTGTTTTGGGCACTTTCTATGTATTTCAGAAGGCCCCACCCACCACCAGGATGTGGTATGGTCAATGTTTTGGATTTTGGCCATTCTACTATGTGTGTCATGGTATCACATTGTTATTTTAATTTGTAATTCCCTGGTGACATGTGATGTCAATCATCTCCTTGTATGCTTATTTGCCATTTGTATATCTTCTTTTGTGGTGTGCTGTCTGTTCAGAACTTTTGCACATTTTTAAATCTAATTGTTTACTTCTTATCTTGGAGTGTTAATTTTTTTTTGTATATTTTGGATCACAGCCCTTTATCACCTCTGTCTTTTGAAAATATTGTTTCCCCATTTGTGGGTTACCTTCTCATTCTCTTGGTGGCATCTTTACCAAAGCAAAAGTTTTAACTTGGTGAAATCTAACCTATGAATTATTTCTTTCGTGGATGTTCATCACATTTCCTTCAGGTCTAGAGGAAGTGAGATCATTAGTCTGAAGTTCCAGTCAGCAGTCAGCAGAAGGGAAAGACCATGACCCTTAATGGTATCCAGACAAGGACAATGAGTAAGGACTTAGGACCTGAGAAGTCACAGACAGATAGGCACTCAGTTTTCCAGGGCAGGGCTGGATGACTGAGTCACTGCTCCACTTCACTCCTCTGGGTCCTAGAGAACTTTAAGTGACAACTTTAAAGTGTCAACTTCAGAGCAGCAATGGGAGGAGGACCAGGCACTGTCAAGAGTTAACAATACTGAGCCAGGCATGTGCCACCAGCAGCTCTGGAGGCAGAGGCAGGAGGATCACAAGTTCGAGACCAGAGGCAGTCTGTGTAATTTAGCAAGACCCACCAGCAGCTCTGGAGGCAGAGGCAGGAGGATCACAAGTTCGAGACCAGAGGCAGTCTGTGTAATTTAGCAAGACCCTGTGTCAAAAAGTAAAAAAAAAAGGGGGGGTGCTGGGGGTGCATCTCAGTCATCCAGCACTTGCAAAGCACGAGAGCCTGAGGCCCTGGGTTCAACACTCAGTACTGCCAAAAAAAATTTTTAATTAAAAAATTGAACAATACTGAAGGTAAACATGAAAGAATCTCTCCACTCAAGAGCACAGTGATCCCCATGGCCAGCTCTGCTGTCATTCCAGTCAACAATAGGCACAGAATGCAGGTTGCAGCCTAAGACACAGTGTAACTTCCTCTCCTGGGTTCCCAGGGGACAGACTGAAGAAGAGCAAAAGCTCAATGGGTTTCCAGAGCAGTGCTCTGAAGGAAACCTGCAGAGGTGTCTTCCTAAAAGCCACAGTGATATCTCTCTGCTGCACATGTTCACACGAACTCGTTCCTCCTTGTCTAGGTGCCTATACTCCCTGACCTCCTGCCTACATTCTTGCCTAATGACCCTGACCACGTCATCATGCCTCAGGTTGAGAAAGAGCTCTATACTTGGGAGAAACAATGTCAGGCCCAAGGCAAGACCCAGGGACTCAAAGGTACTCAAGATCCTATACCAGGAAAAGAAAAGTACCCTCTTCTTTTACTTTCCTGTTTTGGGTGATGTTCCCAGAGCCCATCTATTGCTGGTATTCTCAAGGAGCCTCATAAAACCCACCCACACCACTACTCTTGTAGGTGTTTCATGCATAGAATCTGAGGAAGGGACCAAGAGCCCAAATGAGGAAAATGTGAGTTCCTCTAAGACCCCAACTTTGACTGAGAGCTCATACAAACACCTTCTAACTAGGGAGGCATGTATGTTGATGAAGTTCTTGCTGTAAAAATATGAATGAACACACTCATTATAGAGGCACAAATGATGAGGGTTGTCATCAAAGAGTACAAGGACTGCTGTTAATCTGCTTTCTGTTATTGCAAAATACCTGAGCCTGGATACCTTATCAAGAAAAGAGATTTATTTGGCTCATGATTTTGGTGGCTGGAGGGACTAAACAGCATGCTTCCAGCATCCTGTCAGTCTTCTGGCTGTGTCACAACAGGGTACAGAGAAGAAAAGGGAACCATGCACTTGAAAAAAAGGCCACAAGCATGGGTTGGCCTCCTTTAAAAGCTAACTCACTCCGGAGCCGGGCGCAGTGGCGCACACCTGTAATTCCAGCAGCTTGGGAGGCAGAGGGAGGAGGATTGCAAGTTCGAGACGAGAGGCAGTCTGTATAATTTAGCGAGACCCTGTCTCTAAAGAAGTAAAAAAAAAATGGTCTGAGGGTGCAGCTCTGTGGTCTGGCACTTGCAAAGCATGCAGGCGCAAGGCCCTGAGTTCAAACCCCAGTACCACAAAAAAAAAAAAAAAAAAAAAAAAAAAAAAAAAAAAAAAAAACCTAACTCACTCCACGAGACCAGCATTAGTCCCATCTGAGTGTAATGTTCCTGTGACCCAGTTATCTTGCACTGACTCCCATCTCTTACAGATTCCACCAACTTACCGGTGCTACCCCAGGATCAAGCTTCTAGCACGTGAACCTTTGGGGTACACACTGAAACCATATCCAAACTATAGCAAGTACTTCCCTGAGATTTACAGGAGAGTCTCTGAGCACATAGAGCTGTTCTTTGGTTTTGAAGGAAGTCAAGTCCACTGGCAGCTCCCACATCATTGACAGTAACCTAGATCAATGATGAGAGTCTGACCAGTGGCTTCTGATGCCTCTCCTTGGTGTGGTTGTCTTAAATGGTAACTGTACCTCTGAGGAAGGGATCTGGGAATTCATGAATATTTTGAGGGGGCTGGTATGGGAAGAGAGAGCTTGAAATCTTTGGGGAGGTCTGAAAGCTCATTATCCAAGATTTGGTACAGGAAAAGTACCGAGAGTGCTAGCAGGTACCCAACAATGGCCCTCCATACTGTCAATTCCCAGGGGATCCCCAAAGTCACACTGAAACCAACAAGATGAAAGTCCTGGAGTTTGAGGCAAAGATTATTGATACCGTGCCCAGTGCCTTCTGGTCCCATTATAAAAAGGCTTTGAAAGCTGAGGTAGAAGAAGGCCAAGCCAAAGTTGCAGCCACGCATGGTACTACAGCCAAGGCCAATGTGTGTTCCAGGGGCATATATGGCTGCTTTGCTTCCCCTGAGTGGGATCTGAGGCAGTCTTCACTTTGAGTTTGAAAAAGCATGTTACTTGCTAATTAAAATTTAAAAAGAAAAAAAAGAAAAAGTCTGTTTTTTTCTTTGTTCTTATGCATGAATAACTTGTTGATTTATCACCATTTTAGTATATTTAAGTGATTCTCCTTTAAATGTTGTTGTTGTTGTTGTTGTTTTTAGTTGCTGTCGAGTCGGTATCCGACTCATAGCGACCCTCATAGGATTTTCAATGGCAGACTGTTTCGGGATTGCCTTGGGAGTGGATTGCCAGGTCCTTCTCCCATTTTTGCGGTGCTGGGAATTGAACTTGGGACCTCAGAGACTGTAGCGCAGCGCTCTACCAACTGAGCTAAATCCCAGCCCATAGGATATTTATTTAGATACAAAATATGTTTATGAAGGATAGGTGCCACACATTTACTGCAGTTTATCAGGTTTAGTAATAAGAGTTTTTCTTGAAATACAAATTAAATATCCTTAATTCATTTTTGTTCTATAAAGCAAGATAACATGCCATTGGAATAAGAATATCCTTAGAAATTTGAAGTTACTCCACGGTAAAATAATAGTATTAAGAGATAGGGAAAGAGGAAAAGTAAAAGTTGCTCCATTCTTTGTTTGTCTTACTCCACTCAAATTTTTTTTTATTAATTCAAAGGTTACATGTCTAGATTTGCTCAGTTTATTCAAGAATGTGGGTTTTGACCAGAGTCAATGATATGGATCCTGATGCCTTTGTACTCCATCACAAAGACACTTGTAGAGGTGAAAGAGAGAAAACCTGAGCCAGAATTGCAGTCGAGCCTGCCATTACTGCCAAGGCCAGGGGACATTCTACTGTCATGCCCAGGAGCTCCTCCCAATCCAAGTGAAGTCTGAGGCAGATTATTTGTTTTCAGTTAAAAAATAAACAGTAAAACTTCTAATCAGTGAAGGACCAGAGTGGATCTGGTGGGAACATAGTATATAATGCATCAGTGTTTCTGTATAATATGAGTAAATCAGAGATTTGTCTCTTTCCCCCAGTTTTAAATGTTCTTTATTTTAACTGAAAGTTTATTTAGCTTAGAACTCAAGTTTAAGAATAGAATGAATGACATTTATTGGAGTCTACCAGGATGAAGAGTGAGAAATTTGGTATTATGGAAAACAATTTAAAAATCCTTGAAACTTTTCTGTGATCAGTAAAAAAAGATAATATGGCATTAGAATATGGATTTTGGAAAAACACAGTTTACCACAAAATAAAGTTGGTGGGATCGTGTGGTAGAGAAAAAAAGTAAATAGTCTTGGTTTATTTTATTCTTTTGAATAATTTTCTGTATAATTAAGTGCATTTACCTGGATTGGTTTAGGTTTTTCAGAAATGTAGGAGAAAGAAAATCATTACAACTTTGATTTCTTGCATACTTGCACTTTAATTACCCAAATATTAATTGAGCAGTTATTCTTTCAAAGGCTCCTAGCTAGTATTAGAGAATCTGAGAAAAATAAACCCAGTCTTTGCCCATAGGATTTCAGGACCTAAAAAGTAGCTATCATATTAAGAAGGTGGTCAGAAACTGCCTAAGATGTAAGACAAGCAGAAAAGGGAATAAGAAGGGGGAAGATGCTAGATGAAGACTCTACTAGAAATTTTCTGAGATAATATAATTTGAAACTTTGGGCAACTGAACATACCTTGGTGGCAGGTTAATTTAAGTGGGCCACATGGTGCTGGGTGAGGGTGTAGAATGCCAAGCAGGAGCCAGACATTAGGATGCTGGATCTCAGAGTTGAGATTCTAAGTCTGGAATGGAAAACTCCCATTAATAGGTACTTTGGAATTGTGGGTGAACCAGAGGGAATCTCCATCTGGGCCAGGGATGGAAAATGTCCTGTCCTCTAGTACTGTTGGAAACAGTGCACAAAGTAGATGTTTTATGCATGTAGACTCTAGAGAGTTTCTGAGAAATAAAATATAGTTTTGATTTTGGAACATCAGAAGACACTGTAATTAATCTCTTTACCATTGGCTGGAGAGCTCATTTCATTAAACTTGCATTTAAATTCTCGTGTGTGTGTGTGTGTGTGTGTGTGTGTGTGTGTGTGTGTGTGTGTGTGTGTTGGCAAACTCTAAAGTGTATCTGGATTTTGGAAGGTGGGTAAATTAATGAATATAACAATGATTTGGGTTAAAGTTTGGTCCTTGAACCAAACTCTAGAAGTTTTGAGTTGCATTCAGCTGAGAAGGACATCTCCATACTAAAAACATAATTCAGAGGGGAAATTTTACTTAGAGTTTCTTTGTAAGCAGCATTTTGAGCCAATTTGTTGTTCTGTGTCCTAGAATATTGCATATTCTGTTATGTCCTGGATTAAAATAATTCAGCAGGGTTAATGGTATCCTCTACAGTTGAAATAATTATAGTAATAACAGGCATCTTTTTCACTTTTCCCTTTATTTATAAATGTTGGTGGAGTACAGAGTAAAACAGCGTTTGTTTTTTCCATTTTGCAACTATTACATCACTTTTGGTTATACTTTCATCAACTTACAAAGCTTATGGAACCTTTTGATTAATATGTAGTAAAACTTATATGCAATTATGGGTTATATTGCCCTGTTTTTCCCATGTCCTCATGAAGTTGTATCATTTCCACTGAGGTTATCCTCTCCCCTTTTATCCCTCTACATTATTTCCACCCCCCTTCCCACATGCCACAATCTTCCCTTCCCTTTGCTAGTCCCTTCCCTCCTTCTTTCTACTGTGCTTATATTTTCCCTTCTTAGCTAAGTTTTATTATTCATTTTTATATACCTGCTTATGTATAGTTTCTTGCTGTCTTTAAGTAAGTTTCAGCCCCTTCATATGAGTGGGAACATAGGGTATATCTCTTTTAGAGCCTGTGTTGATTTACTTAAGATGATATTCTCTAGTTCCATCCATTTTGCTGCAAATGACATTATTTCATTCTTGTTTAATGTGGAGTATATGTAACACAATTTTTATTCAATCTTCTGTTGATGGATATCTTGGTTGGTTCCATATCCTTGCAATTGTGGAGAATACCGCATTAAATATGGAGATGCAGGTGTCTTTCTGGTATGATGACTTGTCTCCCTTTGGGTATATTCCTAGGAGTGGTATAGGTGGGTCATATGGCAGTTATATTTTTAGTTTTCTGACATAGCTCCATATTGATATCCAGAGTGGTTGAACTAATTTGAAGTACCACTAGCAGTGTAAAAGGGTTCCTTTTTTTCTGCATCCATACCAGCATTATAATAGGCATTTTTTAAAGTCTCAATGCACTCCAGGTATTGTGTCAAGTGCTTTGCACACATTAACCACATTCTACCAAACCTATAGGGCTGGGATTTAGCTCAGTTGGTACAGCAGTGCTCTGCAGTCTCTGAGGTCCTGAGTTCGATTCCCGGCACTGCAAAATGGGAGAAGGATGTGGCAACCCACTCCCAAGGCAATCCCCAAAAAGGCAGCCATTGAAAACCCTATGAGGGTCGCTATGGGTCGGACTCCACTCGACAGCACCTAACAACAACAACAACAACCAAACCTATAAGATAGATATTATGAACTGATCTCACAGATGCAGAGCCTGAGGTTCATAGAGTTTGGCAATGTGCCCAAGTTCATGTAAGTGGTAAATGACAGGGCTGGGACTAGATCGTCAATCTGAATTGCTCTAGAACCCACACTGTTCCACTCATCCCAGACTGAGACTGACCATGCACCCATTGCTTATTTCACTTTCTTCTGCTGTTCCAAAAAGTAACTTGGATGATAAATAGGTGTACCCTATGCCCCAAACACTGAATTAGAATACACAACCTAACCAAAAAGAATATAAAAGTAATTGAGAGGTGTGAATAAAAGAAAGTGACACTATGAAAAATCAAATAGACTCAAAAGATTCGGGACTCAGAAAATCATCTGACTCTATTCTTTTGTGTAGGAAGTAAATCTATTAGAACTACCTTTTGAGTGTTTGGCAATGAGAGCAAATAGATCAGTATATTTTTGCTGTGACAAAACAATATCTTGAGATCTCTTTTTTTAACTGGGATATAAAAGGAGAATTTTATTTAGAGCACAAGTATTCAGACAAATGTGAAGTGAAAACTGAGCTGATAAATAGGAAAAGATCTTACTGTAACATAGCAATGAGTAGCAAAATTAAAACAAAAAGTATATAGGAGGCTAAGATTTAGCTCAGTGGGTAGAGTGTTTGCTCTGCATGCTCTCAGGCCCTGGGTTCAATCCCCAGTACCATAAAAACAGGAGAAGGATCTGGCAGCCCACTCCCAAAATAATTAACCATTGAAAACCCTATGAATAGCAGAGGAGAACTGACCTATTGCCAGGCATGGCCCAGCTTCTGGGAGTATTTTATTCTGTTGTACACAGGGTCGCTATGAGTCAGACTCAATTCAATGGTGCCTAACAACAACAAACAACAAATAATATATACTCTTATTAACAAAAAGTTTATCATATTAGTACAAGTGTCAACTGTTGATGTTAGGTGCCATCGAATCGGTATCTGACTCATAGCAACCCTACATACAACACGGGAAATACTATTATCAGTGCTTCTCTGTTGTTCATAGGGTTTTCAATGGCACATTGATTTTTGTGAGGGGGTTACCAGGTCCGTCTCCCAAGCCTACAGCACCTGGTATTCCCAGGTGGTCTCCCATCCAAGTACTAAGCATGCCCAACCCTGCTTAGCTTCCAAGATCTGATGGGATAAGATGCCACAGGCCTATGGCTACAGGCCAAGTGGCAGAGAGTTAATTGTTCAGAAGCATTACATCCTATGTTTTAACATGCTAGCATAAATTTCCTTTCATTTCAATTCACTTTTCTCATCTCTTTCACAAATTATGATCATAGCATCTTTAAATGGTATTTTTAAAGTATAATTTTAGTGAAACATGCACACAGAAAAAAGCCAAGTGGCCAGAAAATATATATAAATGAAAATCAAATAGAGAGAAAGTAAATACTTCTTCAAAGAATAATACTATATTTTTAATTAACTTTTCTAAACATGAACTGTGGTTATTATATTTCTAAACAGATACTTGGTCTTAAAACTTTCTTATAAATTATGAGAATGTTTTTAAGTATCCTTTGACTTTGTCACTTAGAAATTGATTGGGAACAAAAACATAGATTTATCAATTTAATCACTGGGCTCCCTGTCTTGTGTTGCAGTTTCTCAACATTATATCACTCCTGGAACAGAGAGCTCTTTTCTGCAAGGTTTGTAGGCAGGAAACTGGTCAAATTTTTGCAGTTATATGGAATTTCTCCCTAAAGGTTTTAAGAGACAAGAGTCAACATGAGGACTCCCACGAATGAGGACTGGACAGAGAACTACTTATATAGAAGTCATATAGAGCCTTAAGGAGGGTGACTTCAGTTCAGTAGAGGGAGCAGTATCAGGCTCTAATAGATAAAATGAGACCGTGAATGTGGAATGATAGAAGGGCCCAGCCAGAAATGTGGAATCTTATAGTGTCATACACTTTCTGTCTATTCTTATGAATCCCAAAAGGACTGAGATCACATGAGGGTCCCCCTGACTTCCAACACCAAATTCTCAGGAAGGTAAGACCTGGATATGAAAAGGAGGAGGTTCAGATCAATAGGGAGGGGAGTCACAAGACTGGTCACTTGTCCATCTGAGCATCCGAATGTGGACTAAGTGTAGCACCCACTCTGAAGAGGCCCCACAAAAGAGATTCCTAAAAGTCCCTTCTGTCAGCCCTAGGAAGCCTCAGGTAGAGATGTCAGTCTGGTTTCTGCCTAGAAAGTCTCAGGGAGCTGAGACTAATGGGAGCAGCCTCAGTTTTGCTGAGAGAGGAAGCATGAGACTTAAGGAAAAGCAATATGAAGACTCTTAAATGTAAACCGGGCGTGGTGGCGCATGCCTGTAATCCCAGCGGCTGGGGAGGCAGAGGTAGGAGGATCGCAAATTCCAGACCAGACACACTCTGCTTAATTTAGTGAGACCCTGACTCAAAAGGCAAAAAATGGGCTGGGGGTGCAGCTCAGTGGTCAAACACTTGCAAAGCATGCAAGCGCGAGGCCCTGGGTTCAACACCTAGTACCGAAAAAAAAAAAAAAAAAACACGAAAGAAAAAAAGAAAGAAAAAAAAAGAAAAAAGAAAAAAATGACTCTTAAGTGTTATGAGGGGAACCCCACCACCAGAGAATGCATCACAGAACCCATCCTCAGCTTTGAGCTGAGGGCCATCAGATTGAGGTGCTCATTTCCAAGTAGAAGGTCCCAGAAAGCAGAGTAATAGTATTTAACGAGCAGAGACCTAGTTCTACAAGAAAAGTATCTTGGGCAAAACCGGAGCCAAGATGAAGACCCTAAGTGTTGATGAGATGAGAAATGCCCAAAGTAAAATGCTCACAGAGTCCGGCCGTTGCTATCAGGCCAGAGAGGCTCATACAGGGGACGTGAAATTAGCCATGCCCAAACATCTCTGCAGGGACTGTGCAACGTGTGGACTTGGTTTGGAGGCTATGTGACTCAGGTCAGTACAGTGAGGAATCCCAGGTTCTGCAAGACATCAAGACGAGACATAGAGAGCACTGACTTGCAGTTCCTAGCAACCCGCCCCTGGTGTCAGTTCTCCGAGACCCTACCAGCTGCCACCGGATGTGGTTTCGGTGAACTTCCGAACTTCCTTCGTGAAGACCAGGATCTCCGCCTCAGAGCTCTTCCGTCCTCCGGTCTGCTAAGAGTGTATCCCAGAACTAGTCTGGAGTCAAGGTAAGGTCCCTGAATGTGAACTGAAGGACCCATCCTCTACCCATAACAAAGTGGCAAAGCGGGCCCCACAAAGTCAGGTGTTGTAGTGGGCACACGCCCCCCGCCCCCAGCGTGCCCGGCCCAACCCCCATCCCCCACCTCCACCCCGCTAGCGGTTGGCTCTAGAGGTTCTGGTCCATGATCAGAACTATAAGACTGAGGGATCATGGTCTTTCCACCTGGAGGGTTTTTGAGGGTGGAGGTATTTTATCTAAGGAGGAAAAGCTGCATTATTGGAGGGAGATGTCTTGGATTTAAGAGGAGTCACAGACAAAGATTTCTGCTGTCAAAAGAGGGAGGCCTTAGGCAAAGTATGGAGAAACCTGCCTTCTCCACTACTGACTCAGGGACCTTTGGTTTGAGGTTCCTGGACTCAGGTCAGTGGGGGGAGGAGTCCTAAATCCTACCAGGAGTCAAGATCAAAGTCCTGTGTGGAACTGAGAGAGCTAAACTCCAGAACAGTGCAGTCTGAGAGTCACGTCCCTACAGGCAGGCCTCAATCAGCTTTGGCAAGTTATGGCTCATTCAGACTGTCAACTCAGGTCCAAAGAATATAAGGACCTTTCTCTGAGGGGCATGGGCTCTGGACAGCAGAGGATAACATCTCAGAAAATGTGCAGAGTCAAGGTGAAAGGCCTGAGTGAGTGAATGAGAGCTATTCAATACACAATGGATGGAACTGCACCTGATGCAGCTCCTGGGGGTCTTAGGCAACAGCCAGAAGGCTCAGGTGAGGATGAAAGGTCCAGAGCAGGGTGGTTCAGTCAGCCTCCTCCTGATTTCTTTGTGTCAGGTCTAAAGGAGTTGATAGCCTGGGTCTGAAGGTATAGTCCAGTCAGTGGAAAGGAGAGTTGCTAACCCTAGATGTGGAAAAGATGTGAACTCTGACTGAGGACTGAGGATACAAAAGCACAGGAGAGTGAGCCCCACAGAATTTGCAGTACAGCCTCCCTGTAGGAGTGGTGGGAGAAGAAACTTCCATGTTTTCTTTTCCTGGGTACCAGGGAACTTTAAGCTGTAGGCTTTAGAGCACCACAGAAAAGAGGTGCTGGATTCTACCAAGAGTAGACATGATGAACCTGTGTGTGAACTGAGATCCTGGGACACAGAGGGAGACTGCCAGCCCTTGCTCTCATCAAGTCAGCCCCACAGAAGGCTGGCAGACTACAACTTAATTAACACTATAACTCTGTTTTCCCAAGGGACAGGCTGGCCAAGGGAACCGGAACTTTATAGGTTTCTAGAGCAGTGCTCTCTTGGAAACCTGTAGAGTGGATTAAAACCCATGTGCTCTTTCCTTGCTGAAGGTGCTCATAATATCTCATTTTGCCTTTCCAGGTAGCCCACTCACCTGGCCTGCTACCACATTCCTGCCTGCTGCCGCTGACCATAGCCATCATGCCCCGGGGACAGAAAAGTAAGCTTCGTGCTCGTGAGAAACGCCGCCAGGGCCGAGATGATCCCCAGCCTGTCCAGGATGCTCAGGCCGCTGCAGCAGAAGATGAAGAGCGCCCCTGCTGCTCCTCCTCTCTCTCCTGGGATGCTGTGCCAAGCACCTCTGCAGCTGGCTCTCCCCAGAAGCCTCAGGGAGCTCCACCTACCAGCAATGCTGCTGCCCGTGTTCCTGGCAGAAGGGCTGGTAAAGGTGCCAAGAGCCAAGGGGAGGGAGGAGCTAGTACCTCTGGGGCCCCACCTGCCACTCTGAGCCCCCAGAAAGATCTTCTGCTGAGAAAGGCAGGAATGCTGATGCAGTACATGCTGTACAAGTATAAAATGAAGGAGCCCATTCTGAAGAGTGAAATGCTGAAAATGATCAACAAAAGGCTCAGAGAGCAGTTCCCTGATATGCTTAAGAAAGCCTCTGAGCGTCTGGAGCTGGTCTTTGGTCTTGAGTTAAAGCAGGTCAAACCCAATGGTAACTCCTTCTCCCTTGTCAGCAAGCTAAACATTAGCAGTGATGGTAGTACAGCCAGTGGCTTAAGGTTTCCCATGAATGGGCTTCTGATGCCTCTACTGGGTGTGATCTTCTTAAATGGCAACTCTGCCTCAGAGAGGGAGATCTGGGAATTCCTGAATATTTTGGGGGTCTACGATGGGAAGAAGCACATAATCTTTGGGGAGCCCAGGAAGCTTATCACCCAAGATCTGGTGCAGGAAAAGTACCTAGAGTATGAGCAGGTACCCAACAGTGATCCTCCGTACTATGAATTCCGGTGGGGTCCCCGAGCCTATGCTGAAATCAGCAAGATGGAAGTCCTGGATTTTTTGGCCAAAGTCAATGATACCGTCCCCACTGCCTTCCCATTCCATTATGAAGAGGCTTTGAGAGATGATGGAGAGAGGGCCCAAGCCAAATCTTCAGCCAAGCATGGCACTAATGCCAAAGCCAAGGCACGTTCTACAGCCACACCTGGCAGCTCCTCCTGCCCTTTGTGAGATTTGAGGCAGATTCTCCACTTTGTTGTTGAAGAGGTTTTTCTCATGTTGTAAGTAGTGAGAGGCTCGCAGAGGGCTAGAGAAATGATAATGTATACTTTCTTATGTTCCTGTTATATATTAATATCTTTGAATATTTGTCTTTTGATAGAATATTTAAACTTAAACTTATGGTTATAAATAACATAGATCACACATTTGTTGCTGATATAAATATAACTGTAAGAATTTTGATATTCTGTAATACATTCTAAAAATCTTTGAATCTTTGTTGGTTTAGAGAACAAGAAAAAATGGCTTTGGAATGGAGATTTTCTTTGAAATGTATGAAAGAACCCCCCAAAATGTAACTCTGGTCTT
>VMDO01029184.1:0-21319 GCA_007922755.1 Pedetes capensis
AAAAAGGGCTGAGGTGCAGCTCAGTGGTCCAGCACTTGCAGAGCATGCAGGCACGAGGCCCTGGGTTCAACCCCAGTACTGCAAAAAAAAAAAAAAAAGTAATAATAATACAAAATAAAATTTAAAAACATGCAGTTGGCTGTGCCTCGGGCTCAGATGCCAGCAACCCTGCCTTCCTGTCCCCCAGTGTCCTGCTGTGGTGCCAGCCTTACCTAGGCCTCTGCAGGTGGCGCGGCCCATCCTGCCCCACCTCCCGCCCCTTTGCCAGAACACTGCACGGGGCTCCCCTGCAGACACTGTCCTCTCATGTAACCTCCCTGGCACCTCAGACCTGGCCATCCTCTCAAGGCCTAAAGCCATTGCGCATATGCACTGACCCACCGACTCCCCATGCAGCTCAATACAAAGTCCTCGGTCATGGCCACCACTGTGCTGTGACGGGGAGAGGCAGTGGACAGACACCACCCCGCTACTTCCTATTTCACTCCCCCTCTTCGCTCAGGCCAACGCCCTCTGTCCCCAGACATCCTACCATACGGACAAAGAAATATCAGCTCACGCGGCAGCCTCGGGAGCAGCGTGCATTTTGCTTCCATGCTCTTGCTCAATTTCCCAGGAGCCCTGTGTCTGGACAGAGCAGGTGTTTGTGCCCACTGCACGGAGGAGGAATGGAAGCCTGTGGCACTGTGCATTGGAGGACACCCCGCTGACCACTGAGTGAGCTGGCCGCACAGCCCAGGGGCCTGAGTGCTCCCTCACATGTCTTCCCTTCCCAGCACAGTAGCTCTTGAAAACATTGGTTGGGAAATGTTTCGGATCTTGGAAGTAGCATAAGGGGATAATGGCATGTCCTTCCAGCATCATCCTGGAGTGTGGCCTAAGAAAGACTAATTGATTCCTTACCATGACAGTCCTTAAACTTTTTGGCTTCAGAATCCCTTATACTCAAATATTATTTTAGACCCCCCAAACCTTCTGCTTATGTGCATCATATTTAGTTATATTTACTTTGTTTGTTGTTAGGTGCTATTGAGTCGGGTCTGACTCGTAGTGATCCTACATACAACAGAAAGAAAACACTCCCTCATCTTTTTCATGTGTAAGCCAACTGTTGCCACCACTGTGCCAATCCATCTACTTCAGGGTCTTCCTTTTTCTCGTTGACCTGCCACTCTCCCAAACATGATGTCTTTCTCCAGGGATTGGTCCCTCCTGACTACATGTCCAAAATACATAAGATGCAGTCTGGCCATCCTTGCTTCCAAGGAGCACTCTGGTTGCACTTCTTCTAGGACAGATCTGTTGGTTCTTTTGGCAGTCTGTGGTATATTCACTCAGTATTCATCTCCAGCACCACAATTAAAAAGCATCAATTCTTCTCCTGTCTCCCTTATTCAATGTCCAGCTTTCACAACCATATGATGCAACTGAAAATACCGTGGCATGAGTCAGGCGCACTTTTGTCTTCAATGTGACGTCTTTACTTTCCAGCACTTTAATGAGGTCTTTTGCCACAGCTTTTCCCAATGCAATGCGTCTTTTGATTTTTTGACTGCTGCTTCCATGGGTGTTGATTGTAGAACCAAGCAAAGCAAAATCTCAGACAACTTCAATCTTCTCCCCATTTATCATGAAGTTGCGTACTGACCCAGTGGTAAGGATTTTTGTTTTGTTGCTGTCGAGGCGCAATCCATCCTGAAGGCTATGATCTTTGATCTTCATCAGTAAATGTTTCAAATCCTCTTCACTTTCAGCAAGCAGAGCAGTGGATCACACCAGTGCTTCACAGGGGCAACGTGACCCTTTGCATGGAATAAAGTGCTCAGTGCACTTTTTACCTCACAGAATGTTCAAACGTGGACACAAAGCTCAAGACTGAACCCAGTAATACTTCTCGCACCCTCCTCAAGGACACTCACATGCGCGGTTGACTTCCCTTCTCGTTGCCTTGGCCCGTGGCGTCAGGAAGGCAAGATTGCTACTACGAGGTTGGTACCACCACCTGGGCTCCTCCAGCTGGGCCCACCATTGGTACAAACGTCAACAAAGCAAAAAGGGAAAAAGACAGCCTGCTGTTATTATGAAAATAATTTTGGCCATTTTTTTCCCCTTGAGACTGGGTCTCACTCTGTTGCCCAGGCTCTCCTCAAATTCACAATCCTCCTGCCTCAGCCTCCCAAGTGCTGGGATTAGAGGTGTGTACCATGATGTCCAGCCCTGACCTATTTTTGGGTGGAGGTCACCTCCAAGGGTCTGCAGATCACCTTTTGGAGGACTGCTTATTTACAGAAATGTGTCTTTTGTTTGGTTTAATGTGTGTTATTGATTAGGGGTCTCAGGTTCCATGGAGTCCCACATTCACTTTTAGACTTCTGTCATGGTCGAAGGCAATCCATTTATGCTCACAGACGAGAGAACACCAAGAGTTAAGTGGTATTCCCTGTAGGGGCACTGACCAAGCTTGCAATTAGTGATCTCCCGCCTCATCTTCCTTTAGAAGTAGGCTCTCACGTTCTCTTTGAACTAAGTTTACCATCCTGCCGCTTCCCACATACGTTAAGTATCTGATGTGCACCTAAAGTATATCTGTGTGAGAATTACATTTTACACTTGAAAGTCATACTTTGATAAAGGTGCCATTGAGTGTCCTGAGGATCGTTGGTAGCAGGTTAATTCATGTGCACCCCTCCAGCTCCCAAGAAGGCACCTGCCAGGGGGCAGCGTGGAAAATCAGAGCCAGGGAGTGGGGACAGGAGGAGTCTTTCCTCAGAAAAAGAAATCCCTTTCAAGAGACCTCACCTAGGCTGGCAGGGGTAGCCCCATTATGAAGGGACGGAGACTCTTCTTGTTGGGAAGATTTAAAAGAGAAGCCTGGTGATTTTGGAGTAGAAGCTTTGGGTGGGATAAGTGCTAGGGGCGTTTCTGCCCGGTGTGCAGAGGAGGGAGGGTGACACTCCAGGAAGACTCCTGAGGGGCTAGAGGCTCAGGAAGCCTCACCTAAGTGTGTTGGAGCGCCGGGCCACACCATAACTAAAGGGAGCAGGGGAAGGGAGGCTGTCTCTGTAGCAGTTTTGAAATGAGAGCAGAGGTTACTTGACCCTGTTCCATGGAGAGATGAGGGGTATATGCTACCCTCCCAAGCGTGTCTGAGCTGAGTTGGCTTCAGCTGCTAATGAATATCAGGGGCTTGGCCAGCTGTTCGTGAACTGACAATTACCAGAGCCAGGATTCTTTCCTCCTGTGGAGTCTGGGAGACAGAGGCCTTACTCTTGTGATGGTAATGAGGCAGGATAGAAAGACAGGGGAAATTGGAGGGACATGGGAAGGAAAGAGCCCTCATCCCTGTAGGGAAAAATTGGGAGGAAATTGGCAAAAACTCCCAAACTGGGAAAACGCCTTTTGAAGATCTGGTTTGTAAATTAGAAATTTAGGGAATATGAAAGTAACTTGGTTTCACGTTTGTACAAAACCTTCCTGATTGGACAATTGGACTGAAAGCTGATTGGCTCAGGCCATTCCATGGGTGAGGTATATAAGGAGCTGTGCTGTGGTGGCTAGAGCCTTTTCGCCCAGACCATCGGCTAAGCAAGATCATTTTTCACATTTTTGCCTGGACCACCAATGAGGAAACAGCTCTCCCACTCCTCTCGCCCAGACTTTCGGGGAGGAAAGAACGCTCTCCCGTTGCAACCATCAACAAGGAAAGAACCTGCTCTCCGTCTGATCACCAACAAAGCAACAGCTGTCTCCTCATGACCATGGAGACCACCAACACAGGTGTTTGCCCCTGGAAGGCAAAAGTGCCTGAGGCTTTTCCTTTCCCCCATCTCCTCCGGAGGGCCGTAGGAGTCTGCACCCCTCACCCGAGGGTCCCGAGTGAATTGTGTTTAGTATCTGTGTGCATGGCAGCGCCGCCCATCCGAACCTCTGGGCCGGACGGGGAGGTACACACCCCACAATCCCAGGATCTAGTTTGAGTCTCACCAGCTGAGAATCAAGGACTCTAACACAGCCACATGGAGGGTGCTATAAAGACCGCCTGCCTTGTCGTTTTTAGGTGCCGTTGAGTCCTTCTCATAGCGACCCTATATACATCTGATAAAACGCTACCCAATACTGTGCCATGCCCAGTACTATTGTCAGTGCTTCTTTGATATTCATAGGGTTTTCAATGGCTGACTATGGGAGAGGGCTTTCCAAGTCCTTCTCCCAAGCCTACAGCACCTAGTATTCCCAATCTCCCATCCAAGAACTAACCGGTCTGACCCTGCTTAGCTTCCGACAGCAGATGGGATCGGATGCCAGGGTGGTACTGCCTGCATAGAAATATTATTTTGAGAAATATTTTAAATGAAAATATTAAGGTAGCTCTGTTATTGTTGTTGCTGTTAGGTGCCATCAAGTCAGGTCCAACTCATAGCGACCCTCATAGGGTTTTCAATACAAGGAGTTAAGATATATGTGACCTTTGAGTTTGACCTTGCTTTCTTCTAATTCTGTGCTTCTTTGAGAACCTCACAAAGGGGATTCTGAGCCACATTTGCTGTCAGGACATGATCAGGTTACTCCCTGTGATTCTTCTTATTTCTAAACCTATACAATGCACCTGCTAGATCACCTTATAATCTCATTTTACAAAAGGGAGGTTCCTCTCATAGAAAGGATACCAAAATATTTCTACTTTCAACAACAGCACTTCTTTTAACCCACTGCCTGTTTTGTCTTGGTGGTGTCCTCTACAACAATGTATCTTGTAAAGCCACCTCCCAGTCTCATTTGCATAGGGAGAAGTTCCCTGGGATGGTTGTCAGGTGCAGATCCGATCAGAGTGAACCTAAGTATAGCAGAATGAATCAGTGTGCCACCCACACAATCTTTTTATGTTTGAGTCCATTGTTGCAGCCACTATGTTTCTTCTCATTTTGAGCTGTGCCACACCGGCAAAAGGAGGTCCCAGGGGCTTTACTCCATTCCTGTCATTAAGGTCAACTCTACTTTGAGGAGATAACTCTTCCCCAGTTGTCTTTTGAATGACTCCTAGCCTGGGGGACTCATATCCAGCACTATATTTGACGGTGCTTCCCTGCGATTTGTAGGGTTTTCAACGGCTGTTTTGAGAGTGGGCTGCCAGGTTCTTCTCCCTAGTCTGCCTTAGTCTGGAAGCTCATCTGAAACCTGTCCACCATGGGTGGCCCTGGTGGTGTCTGAGATACCAGTGACACACCACAGCAACACCCTGGGACCCACAGTACGACAAGCTGACAGGCACATGGGGTCCTTGTGATGGAGGGAGGGGTAAAGTGGCCTATTGTTTTAACTTTGAATTGAATTTTTGGTTGTAACTTTTGAACAATGTTACCCCAGGCGCTTTTCAGGTGGAATTTGTAAGGCCCACATCACATTGGGAGAAGGACCCGGCAACCCACTCCCCAATATCAGTCTGCCATTGAAAACCCCATGAATAGCAGAGAAGCACTGACAATAGTGTTTCGCCTACTGTACATAGGGTCGCTATGAATCGGACACCAACTCGACTGCACCTAACAACACAGACACACACACACACACACACACACACACACACACACACACACACACCACATCACATTAGGTGCCGAGAGCTGGACACCCAGGACTGACGTCACACAGGGAGTGCCCTAGGTTAAATAAAGCTAGAGGGAATAGGCACCCACGTGTGATTCTCTCTCTTGACAAGCCTGCACGTGTCTTGGACATGTACTCTGAATCTTGCTTGGGTCTGTCTCGCTGTATATGCATCCCACTTCACTCCAAAGCACCTGGCATCCCATTCCTTTACCTTATAAACTTTTAACTGCCTCATTCTCCCACTAACTCATCCTAAAATTATCTTTAGCAACCGAGCCAAGGACTTGGCTTTCAGCGGAGGGGAGGTCCTGAGAAAGGGAACTCTTCAGGGTGAGGTGCCAGGTGCCCAGGATGGTAACGTTCTGAAGTAGTGGCTGTAGGGTCCTTGAGAGATGCTTCTGAGTTGCAAGAGAGTCCCATACTTAGGGTCGCAATCCCTTTTGGTAAAGGCCTAGCCTGAGCTTGTTTGTGGCTTTTCTGGTAGGGGTGGGGTTGCAGGTGCTGGCAAAGCAGGCTCTGCCAGTGGAGCCGTGACTCCTGGGTCCCGTGGGAGAGTGAGGTGCTCTATTGCAGGTGCACTTCCTGGGCACATGGGCTGGAGAAAGGCAGAGGCTCTGCAGACACAGCAGGCTCTGAGGGACCCTTGTACAAAAGCCTTGGGGCCGGAGCATGGGAGATCTTCCCACAGAAAGGCGAGGCAGAGCCTGACACGTGGCGCCAACAGGTGGCCACAAGCAGCTGGTGCTGGGGAGGCACCAGCCAGGTCTTGCTCCCAGTGACCTCCTCCCTCCCTTTCCCCGCCGCCCACGCCCCGTCCCTTTATGGGCTTTCTGCAGCACCCAGCACCTGCCTGCCCTTTGAGCCTCATGCTTCGTAGGTGTGGCCCCGGTCTTTAGGCAGGCAAGATAATTTATTAGGATTTTTTTCCCTGTTAATGTGTCTGTTGTCAGGTTTTCATAGACTAAAATGACCAACACTTCGATGAGAGAAGAATAAATGTAAACCTTCTTTAAAGCAGGTGGACAGCCCCGTCTGGCCGTGTGCTCACATGGCGGAGGAGGAGTTTCCGTGTGTCTTCCCGCCACCCCTTAAACTGTACGAAAACCCCAAGCCCCTCTCCTTCAGGGTCGCCTTCCTTCCCTTGCTAGGGAGACTCTATGGAGGGTTGACCCCGGCGCCGGAAATAAAGCCTCATGTTTACTGCATCGATCCGCGACTCGGTGTCTCTCTGGGGCCTCTCTCCTCGAAGATCCTAATTTGGGGTCCTACAGAAGGTCATGGGTTCCTCTGTTCTCTCTTTCTGAAAGCTTGCTCATCAGATTTGTCATCCTGAATTGATCTTCTAAGATTTAAATTTACTGTATACTTTTCATCATTTCACCTTTTCTTTTTCCAACTTTTAAATTTATTTGACTTTTTAACCCACTGATTAACTGAAACATTGCCCTGTTCTGGCTGTCCTATGTGTTTGTATATAATATTTTTACGTTATATATACTAACAGACATTATATTAATAGACATTTGACTAAAAAATAAAATTCAGTGAAATGCACTGATTGTAGCTGTGTAATCTGATGAGTTTTGCTACAGCTTTGCATCCAGGAAATCCTATTCCTCTCAAGATACAGAGCATCTCCATTTAACCCAGAAAATGTTCCCAAGTTCCTTCTCAGCCAATCTTCATCCTAGCCCCAAAACCATCAATGTTCTGATTTCTAACAGATCCCATTTTGCCTATCCCTGAAAGTCACAAAAATGAAATCAAAAGTTGCATTCCTTTGTGTCTGCCTTCTTTTGCTAAGCACGATGGTTCTGAAATTCACCCACGTGCTGCGTGCCCGTTCATTCCTTTTTATTAATGAGTAGTGTTCTATTGTAGAATCATCACAGTTGTTTATGCATTCTTCTATTGGTTGTTGTTGTTGTTGTTGTTAGGTGCCCTCGAGTCGGTATCCGACTCATAGCGACCCTCATAGGGTTTTCAATGGCTGACTGTTTCGGGATTGCCTTGGGAGTGGATTGCCAGGTCCTTCTCCCATTTTTGCGGTGCTGGGAATTGAACTCAGGACCTCAGAGACTGCAGCGCAGCACTTTACCAACTGAGCTAAATCCCAGCCCTCTTCTATTGGTAGACATTAAATTGTTTCCGGATTGGCTCTTATTATTTTTATTTTTAATGTTTTTTATATGTTTCTGTTTCTTTTCAGTAAATACTCAGGACTGCAGGTGCTGAGTCATGAAAACACCTGTATAGTTACCTTTGTAAAGGTACTGAACATCTCTCCAGTGTGATCCTACCATTGTACAACTGAACAAGCAATGTAGGAAAGATCTGGTTGCTCCACATCAGTGATGATTAATTTTACATCAACTAGGTTAGGCCTTCCTAGCTAGTTGTTTGATTGGACACCCGTCTAGATGTTGCTGGGAAGGTATTTCTTTAGATGTGATTACCAATTAAGTCAGTTGTTGTTGTAGTTAGGTGCTGTCGAGTTGGGTCCAATTCATACTGATCCTATGTGCAACAAAGAAACACTACCTAACACTGTGCCATGCCTGGCACTATGTCAGTGCTTCTCTGCTATTCATAGGGTTTTCAATGGCTGCTTGTTTTGGGAGCCGGCTGCTGGGTCCTTCTCCCAAGCCTACAGCACCTGGTATTCCGAGGCGATCTCCTACCCAGGGACAAACCAGGCCTGATGCTGCTTAGCTCCAGAGATCAGACAGGATTGGACGCCAGGTGGTTTGGCTATAGGCACTTACTCCAATAGAATTTGAATAAGGCAAGTGCCCTTCATAACGTGCGTGGAGTCTCTCCGACTGGCTGAGGGCACTGAAAGAAGACTGACTGCCCTTAAAGAAGGGACTTTGCCTCCAGACTGCTTCAGGCTCAGAAGTTTAGCTTCCGTGTCAGCTCCTCCCTGCACCTCTAGCTTACTGCAGTGCCTGCAGAGTCTGAATTTGTCAGCCCCACAATACAGGGGCCAGTTCCTTAAAATCTCCCACCTGCTTCCTCTCCTCTCATGCACATCCACACACAGTCAAAGACATACATACTTACACGGGCCCACACCTCTCTGTGGTTTCCATCAAATCCCCAGGTTTTCCATGCCAGCTCTCTCCCCACTATGGTGGCTGCAACTCGCACATCTTTCCACCCTGCACAATCTTTGAGATCTCTACTCAGCTCACAGCACCTCCATACTTATTCCTGTCCCAGCCTCGGGGAGTCCCAGTTGGCATGCACAACTATTTTGCCACCAACTAATGAAGATCCTGGGGCTGGGATTTAGCTCAGTTGGTAGAGCGCTGCACTGCAGTCTCTGAGGTCCCGAGTTTGATTCCCAGCACCGCAAAAATGGGAGAAGGACCTGGCAATCCACTCCCAAGGCAATCCTGAAATAGCCAGCCATTGAAAACCCTATGAGGGTCGCTATGAGTCGGATACCGACTCGACGGCACCTAACAACAACAACAACAATGAAGACCCTCATACAGATTTCTGGAGCTCTTTCTCCATGTAGTTGTGCCTGCTCCCAAACTCTGTTGCAAAATCTGGTGACCGCAGCAGCCCCGAGTTTTGACCTGCCTTGCCCTTACTTTGCAGGCTGAGCCACTTCTTCTTTTTGGGCTCCATTTCCCTGTAGCTTTGTTTGGAAAATCACCCCACACAGAAATCTAGTATGAATGGGTAGTTCAGAATTTGAGTCTAATTTTTCTCAGGACCACGGTCTTGCGGTATGGCTAATGTTGAGGATATCTGTGTCATGAGTAAGCTATGTCAGAAACACAGATGAACATGTGTTGTTCCACAACATCAGAATGTATGGAGTAACTATGAATTCACAAACTACATGTCGTGGTTTGAATCTAAAATGTTCCCCAAAGGTCATGTGTTTGAATACTTGGTCCCCAGGTCATGGCGCTGTCCTGGGAGGCTGTGGAACTTTGGGAGGCAGGTCACAGGGGGTGGGCCTCTGGAGGTATGTCCCCTAGACCCTTAGTTCCAGTAATCACTCTCTCCTCCTGGTCTACCATGATGGGAGGTCCATGGCCATAGGTCCTACTGCCTGTCCTGATGCCACGCCTGCCTTGCCTCTGTGGACTGAAATCCTTTGTGACTCTCAGTAAAACATTCCTCTCGTAAGTTTGTTTCTGTCATATATTTTGCCATAGCAACACACAAGCTAATATAGCATCGCTTTCATTGGCTCTCATTCACCAATTACTTTGATTTCACTTGGTATTGGTGGCCATTGGAAATTGCATGTTCTTTTATTCCATTCTTGATTACTAACATTAACTGTCACATCACACATTATACCTCACAGTTTTACATATATGTTTGTTATTGTTGTAACATATGTTATAAAATGATTAAGAAATGGCTAAAGGGGCTTCAGAGTTCAGAGGGACTCTACTGGAGACAGAGGCAGAGAGCTGATGTAAACACAAGGAAAAGCCTCTGTAGGGGACCAGATGAAAAATGCTATGAACTGCAGCTGCAGAGCTGTTCAGGGTGCAGAGTTGTCAAATGCTGTTCTGGTTAGCAGGCAGTTTCAAGTGTCAGTTTGCAGTGGACGTTATGTCATAGGAGAAACTGCTCTCGACAGCTGGGCATGGTGGCGCACACCTGTAATTCTAAGGATGCAGGAGGTGGAGGCAGGAGGATCAGAAGTTCAAGGCCAGCAGCAGCCTGCATAACTTAGTGATACCCTATCTCAAGATAAAAGTAAATAAAAGGGGCTGGGTTTGCAGCTCAGTAGTAGAGTATGTGCAAATGCCCTGGGTTCAGTCTGCCAGTATTAAAAAATAAACAAAATCAAGAAACTACACTACAGCTGGACCAGGGGACAGAGATAGAGGTCTTTCCCCACGTCAATTTTCCTAGATGAGCCTTGTGATGAGGACTGGGTGACGGGTCAGTGTGCTTGCCACCTCTTCGTCTCAGGTGTTCCTTCTTTTATGGGCCCGGCGTGGGTGTTACATCTGGTGTGATTAGTAAGCTCATGTGCCTGGTATTTCTGGTATGATTTGATATATTGACTGGTATAGTTATTTATTAGCACAAATAAATGATCGTTTGCAGCTCCTGGGGTGCTGGCAGATGGTGGCTATTTAGTCATATAAACAAGGTGTAGGGCCATTCTGCCTTGGTGCAGATATTCAAAATGGGGTGACTCAGGTCAAAGCCACTGCTTTATGAAGCAGAGAACCTCAAGGTTAGGCATGATCTAAAAGCTGAGCAGGCCCAGTCTGCTCTCCTCAATTTGCTCTATGAGTTTTGTCCAATTTTACAGTTATTTCACCTCTGATGTCAGGATGTAGACTTTTTAGGCAACCTTCACAAGTATATTCTGTGCACAACCTTCCCCATTTGCCTACAGAAATAACTATCCTGACTTTTATGGTAATCATTTCTTTCTTTATAGTTTTATTATACAAATTGGCATCCCCAAATCTTAGCTTTTTAATGTCTTTGAAAGTCTATTTTAAATGATAGCTTTCCCTATCTTTGTCTCACCTTGAAAATTCGTACAGTGTGTCCTACAGTCCGTGTTTCGTTCTCTGCGTTCCCACAGTGAAGATTACACTACTCTGCTCTTCCTTTGTGTCTCACAGAGATTTGTACTTGAATCTAGAGGCTTATTAAGGTTCAGTTTTGATTTTTTTATTCTAGAGGAAGATGCTGTCTTATGGCTGTGTGTGTGGGTTTGATGCTAATGACTAGTCCCTTGGAAAGAGATAAAAAGTAATAGTCAATTTTTCCTTATTTGCCATGAAATATCTATGAAGCAAAACTTTAATATGCTATGTGGGTTGGATGTGGTGGCGCATGCCTGTAATCCCAGTGACTCGGGAGGCAGAGGCAGGAGGATCGCAAGTTTGAGACCAGAGGCAGTCTGCATAATTTTGCAAGATCCTGTCTCAAAAAGTAAAAAATGGACTGGGGTGCAGCTGAGTGGTCCAGCACTTGCAAAGTATTCAAGCATAAGGCCCTGGGTTCAACACTCAGTACTAAAAAAAATGCTACTGGGGAGGTAAGTAGTACACTTTGAGTAAGAACACCAGAAAAATTTCTCAATTCCCTCTCTTTTTGCCATTTTCCAAATAGTTGATTCTGTAGTATCTTTTCAGGATGTCCAGACATGTGTATATGTATGTGTGCATGTGATGTGTGGAAACATCATGTTGACATCTGAGTCCTATTAGTGTGACCCTGTATTTTTTTTTTTTAAAGGCAGGATCTCACTATGTAGTCCAGGCAGCCCTTGAGCTTGCGATCCTCCTGCTTCAGCTACCTGAGGGCTGGGATTACAGGTGTGCACCACCATGTGTGGAACCTTGTCATCTTTGGTAGCTCCTTGGTCTCTGACAAAATGTCCCTGGCTCATTTTGCCTCAGATGTAGAACTAGCTACTCCTCAAAAAGTCCTTGGGCTGGGATTTAGCTCAGTTGGTAGAGCACTGCTCTGCAATCTCTGCGGTGTCGAGTTCGATTCCCAGCACCATAAAATGGGAGAAGGACATGGCAACCCACTCCCAAGGCAATCCCGAAATAGTCAGCCATTGAAAACCCTGTGAGGGTCGCTATGAGTCAGACTTGACAGCACCTAACAGCAACAACAACAACAACAAAAAGCCCTTGGACTCCTCCTGCACTTGTGGGAAATGGCGTTCCAAGACGACATTATGAGAATGAAGGATATTCACTTCTATTGGGAAGATAATTGTTTCGGAGCTTTTTCATTGAATACCTCCCTCCATTGCCTGGCTCTGTCTCTACTTACCTATGTGATTATGCACTCATGAATGTTAATTTAACAGTTGTTTGTTGTTGTTGTTGCTAGGTGCTGTCAAGTCGGGTCTGACTCATAGTGACCCTATATACAGCAGATCAAAACACTTCCCTATTCTGTGCCAGGCACATGATCTTATTTGCCCATTGTTGTAGATACTATGTCAATCCATCTGGTGGAGGGTTTTTCTTTTCTTTGCTGACTTGCCACTCTCCCAAACATGATGTCTTTCTCCGGGGATTGGTCTCTCCTGACTGTATGTCCGAAATAGTAATACGTGTTGTACTTCTTCTAGGTTGCACTTCTTCTAGGGAAGATCTGTTGGTTCTTTTGGCAGTCCATGGTATATTCAATAGACATCTCCAGCACCATAATTCAAAAGCATCAACTCTTTTCCTGTCTCCCTTATTCAATGCCCAGCTTTCACAACCATATGATGCCACTGAAAATACCATGACATGAGTCAGGTGCACCTTCATCTTCAATGTGACATCTTTTACTTTTCAATACTCTAAAGAGATCTTTTGCCACAGCGTTTCCCAGAGCAATGTGCCATTTGATTTCTTGAATGCTATTTCCACGGGTGATTATATAGCCAAGCAAAGCAAAATCTTGGACAACCTCAATCCTTTCTCCATTTATTGTGAAGTTCCATACTGACCCAGTTGTAAGGATTTTTGTTTTGTTGATGTTTAGTCACAACCCATACTGAAGGCTATGATCTTTGATCTTCATCAGTAAATGTTTTAAATCTTCTTCACTTTCAGCAAGGAGAGTTGTGTCATCTGCATAACACAGGTTATTAATGAGTCTTCCTCCAACACTGATAGCATGTTCTTCCTCATAAAGTCCAGCTTCTTGGATTATCTGCTCAGCAGAGAAATTGAAGAGATATGGTGAAAGTACACAGCCCTTATGTATACCTTTCTCAACTTTAAATCAGGCAGTGGTTCCTTGTTCTATTTGAACAACTGTCTCCTGGTTCATGTACAGATTCCTCATGAGTACAATTAGGTGCTCTGGTATTCGCATTTTTTGAAGTGTTATCCATAACTTGTTATGATCCACACAGTCAAATGCCTTTGCATAGTTGATAAAACATAGATATGTTTCTGATATTCTCAGCTCTCGAGCTAATATCCACCTGACATCAGCAATGATGTCCCTGGTTCTCCGCCTTCTTCTGAATCCCGCTTGATTTTCTGGTAATTCCCTGTCTATATACTGCTGCAGTTGCTTTTGAATGATCTTTAGAATTTTGCTGATGTGTGATATTAATGATATTGTCTGATAGTTTGCACATTCAGTTGGATCCCCTTTTTTGGGAGTAGGCACAAATATGGATCTCTTCCAGTCAGTTGGCCAGGTAGCTGTTTTCCAAATCTGTTGGCACAAACATGTTAACACCTCCAGTGCTGCATCTGTTTGTTGAAACATCTCTATTGGTATCCCATCTATTCCTGGAGCCTTGTGTTTCACCAGTTCTTTTAAGGCAGCATCTACTTTGTCCCTCAATACCATTGGTTCCTCTTCATATGCAGCCTCTTGAAATGGTTGGTCATCCACCAATTCTTTTTTGTATAATGATTCTGTGCATTCCTTCCATCTTCTTTTGATGTTTCCTGACCCAGAAACCTAGTGAGGAATCAGACGACTTCTGGCCAGATTGTCTTGAAGCTATTTGTGGGTAATATGGTGACAAAGAATAAACTGTATCTTATGTATGAATCAGGTCCCCTCTTCCTCCTTTCCCAACCAGTGAACACTTGCCACTTGACAACAGTATTGTAACAATGTTCAACATCTGACTGTGGTCATTGTATTATGTAAGGCAATGGTGTTACCCTTGGAGACTACACTGCAATGTGATTGAGGCAAAGGGATTTGATGTCTACGATTTACTCTCAAATGATTCAGGATAGGCTGATCAATTGTTCCACTCATACAGAGATCAGTTAATAGATAAAACCAATATGGCAGAGTTGTGGCAACTGGTAATTTTGAGTAAACAGTTCTTCGTGGCATTTTTTTGCCACTTTTCTGAAAGTTTGAGATTTTCTTTTTTCAAAACAAGATGTTTTAAAGACACCTCCAACCCTAATGGCCAGTGTTCCCTGGTATTAACCCAAGAAACATAACGGACTTGCCCAAAGTCACACAGAACATGGATCTTTGATTGAAAGCTCTCAGGACACCTTGAAGTAGCCTTTTAATATTTTTTTTAAAACTTCTTATCATAAACTTGGTGAGTTTTCTATATTTAAAAAAATAGTGTTACCTGTAAAATAATTCTTTTTGAGTCCGGATCTTCTTGTGTAGCTCCTGCTCAGGCTGGCTTTGAACTCTGTTTCCTACTGCCTCAGCCTCCTGGGTGCTGGGATGACAAGGGTGTGTCACCAGGCCCAGCTTGCTACATGCAAATTTTTACATTAAAAACCAATGTATCACCAGGTGCCGTGGCTCACGCTTGTAATCCTAGCAACTTGGAAGAAGCAGGAGGATCGCAGGCTCGAGGCCACAGGCAGACTGCATGTTTAGTGAAACCCTGTTTGAAGGTTTAAAAGGTTTAAAAACATAAAAATAGGTTTAGGGTACAGCCCAGTGGTAGAGCACTTTAAAAGTATGTGCTAGGCCCCAGGTTCAACCCCTAAGGAAAAAAAGAAATGATACCTTATTGGATGCTGAATTTAGAGCAGTTAGGAAGAGCTGGTAGTTGCTTGATCAAGTGAGGAAGAAGAAGTATGTTATATTTGGAGACATAGGAAATTTAACTTGGGTCAAAAACTGTACTAGCTGGGTGTGGTGGCACACGCCTGTAATCCCAGCGGCTCGGGAGGTGGAGGCAGGAGGATCGCAGGTTCGAGACCAGAGGTAGTCTGCGTAACTTAGCGAGACCCTGTCTCAAAAAGTAAAAAAAATGGGCTGGGGGTGCAGCTCAGTGGTCCAGCACTTGCAGAGCATGCAGGCGCGAGGCCCTGGCTCCAACCCTCAGTACCGCAAGAAAAAACCAAAACAAACAAACAAAAAAACCTGTACTAAAAGTGGTCTACAAAGCAGGTAAGTTGCATGTCCACAACACTAGTAATAAGCAGGGAATGACTCTACAGCCGAGCTTCTCAGCATCAGCTTGGCTACCGCTCTGGTAATTCTCTGTCACTGGGGCCGGCTGTCTGGCAGTGCAGCACAGGCAGCAGCACCCCTGGCCTTTGCCCGCCAAACGCCAGAGGGCCCCCGCCCCCACCAATAACCAAAATGTCTCCAGACGTGGCCAGGTGTCCCCTGGGAAGGCAAAATCGCCCAGCTGGGAAGCACTCACTGTCCTAGTGTCAGTGGGACACAAAAGGCTGGTGTGTGTTCGTGTGTACACATACACAAAAGGCTGGTGTGCGTTCATGTGTACATATACACAAAAGGCTGGTGTGCGTTCGTGTGTACATATACACAAAAGGCTGGTGTGTGTTCGTGTGTACATATACACAAAAGGCATTTTAAGAGAACAATGTTCTTTCCAATGGGCAAACTGCCTCCCAAATTTGCAGGGGCGTGTAGTTTCATCTCTTTGTGTGTTTTTTAGATTCATTAATTGAGCCAGTCAAATATTCTATTTTGCACACATTTTAGAGAATGAATTTACATCCATTTTGGAATGAGGATGGTACTGGCAGGTGGGGCTGTAAACACTGATATTGACATCTCGTATTTTTAATTAATTCATCTCAGCCCTGATAGACTGGCCAGATGGAGGTTAACAGCAATTCTAAGTAATTTTTAAAATTCTAATTCTTCTGGTAGTACAATAGTGCATAGCTACTGGAACGCCAACAGTGTACCAGATACCGCTCCGTTACCATGGCTGTGACTCTGGAACCAATCAAGGTTGCAAAGAAATGAACTTAGCAACCAGATAATTAAATTTATAAAGAGGACGAGGCAGCGTGAAGAAGTATGCAACAAAATCCTCAAATAAAACCCATTTCACATTATTCTTAGTGTTTAAGACTTGTAGCCATTCCAATGTGGCATCCCATCCTGTCAGATCTCAGAAGCTAAGCAGAGTTAGGCCTGGTTAGTCCTTGGATGGGAGACCGCCTGGGAACACCAGGTGCCATAGGCTTGGGAGAAGGACCTGGCAACACACTCCCAAAACACAATCAGCCATTCAAAACCCTATGAACAGTAGAGAAGTACTGAGAATAGAGTTTCACCTGCTGTACATAGGGTCACTAGGAGTCAGACACTGACTTGATGGCACCTAACAGCAACAACAATGGGGTGGGGTGTGGCTCGATGGTACAGCACTTACCTAGTACAGGAGAGCCTCTGGGTTACATCCCTGGCATATGGTTAAAAGGTTAGGGGTGGAGAGAGAGAAAGGCAGGGGAGAGAGAAGGAACATTTAATTTAAAGGTATGAACTAAATGGGCAGTCAAAATTGATAATATTAACTACCCACTACGGCATCGTAGGTGACAAAGGTGTTTTCCCTCTACCCATCTTTGATTCTCTGGCCACGGTTCTGTGAATTAAAGTGGCAGATCACAGGGTATGATGAGACGACAGATGCGAGTCTACCACAGTGTGCCTCCCGGCACCCACGGAGCACTCAGTGGAGAGTAAATAAAGGAGGGGCTGGGACTCGGACCCGTGCGGCCTCTCAGCAGAGAATAATAGATTTTAGAGAGGTGGCGGCACAGAGGGAAAGGGCAGGCTGGTTAGCAGCGTATTACCTGCCTCCCTGGCTGAGGAGGGCCGTGGCCAGGTGATTAGAAAAGCAGGTGGACACCTGTGCCCTGCTTTAAGGTAAGCAGGCAGAGGGCAGATGGCTCTTTAAAAATCCTATCAGATTCTACTCAGTTGCCTTCAGCTCAAAGAATCCTTACCCCGGTATCTCATCTCGGAGCAGGTCATGAAAAACTGATAAAGCTCTGTCTGCCCTTGCCCTGCCGCGCACTGCCCCCTGGTGGTTCTGAACCTGTCTTGGGAAGATGGAGCGACCTTTCTTGGCTGGCCTTCCACATCTCCTTCATGCAGCCACTGCCCCCCCCCCCTCCACTTTACTTCATTCTGTGTAATTACTGCTTTGGTTTGAACATGTTCCTCAAAAGCTCATGTGTTAGAAATGCAGCCCCCAATTTCCCACGTTAATATTTGGACTTGAGAATTTGGGGATGTAATTAGGATCAGATGAGGTCACAAGGATGAGACCCCAGGATGGCATTATTAGGTGCCGGGGAGTCAGTATCCGACTCATAGCGACCCTGGTAGGGTTTTCAATGGCTGTTTCGGGATTGCCTTGGGAGTGGATTGCCAGGCCCTTCTCCCATTTTTGCGGTCCTGGGAATTGAACTTGGGACATTAGTGGCTTTATAAGAGAGATCTAAATAAGAAAAAAAATTCCCTGCCATGTTATGATAGAACAAAGCCTCTCACCAGATGCCGGCACCTTGATACTGGACTCTCCAACCTCCAGAGCCAAGCGCGAAATAAACTTCTGTTCTTTGTAAATTACCAGTCTGTGGTATTCAGTTACGACAACAGAAAATGAACTCAGACAATTATATTCCATAAATACTGGGAGAAGGTAAAATACTGTGGAAAGAGCACAAGTCGGGAACCAGAGAGACTTGTGTTAATCTCAGCCGTGTCCCTGTGTGCATAATGCCAGACTTTTCCATGCCTTAGGTCTCGTTGGTAGCATGAAGTTAGTTTTAAAAAAAAGGCAATTTGTTCAGAGCATCAAGGAGAAAATGAAATTAGGTAGTATGTCCAAACAAGTTGTAATTATTAATATTTTTATTGTGCCATCTATGTTTCAGAATTAAATAATATTTACCGACCTACCTCCCCCACATCTGTCAGTTTGCTGTACTGTGGGGCCTTGCATGTTGCTGTGATGCTGAAAGTTCTGCCACTTGCTGATGAAGGTCAAAGAACACAGCGTTCAAGATGGATGGTGCCTCAACATGAACAAAACAAAAGTCCTTGTAACTGGGTCAACATACAACCTCATGATAAATGGAGAAAAGATTGAGATTGTCCAAGATTTTGCTTTACTTCATTCTACAATCAACAGCCATGGAAGCAGCAGTCAAGGACTAAAAAGACACATTGCATTGGGAAAAGCTGTTGTAAAAGACCTCTTTAAAATGTTGAAAAGCAAAGATGTCACATTGAAGAGGAAGGTGTGCTGGATTCATGCCATGGTATTTTCAGCCACATCACAGGCTTGTGAAAGCTGGACATTGAAAAAGGGAGACAGGAAAAGAATTGATGCTTTTGAATTATGGTGCCAGAGACGAATATTGAGTACTCCATGGACTGTCAAAAGAACCAACAGATCCATCCTAGAAGAAGGGCAACCGAAGTGCTCCTTGGAAGCAAGGATGGCTAGACTGTGTCTGACATCTTTTGGATATGTTGTCAGGAGGGCCCAATCCCTGGAGAAGGACACCATATTTGGGAGAGTGGCAGGTCAACGAATAAAAGGAAGACTCTTAACTAGATGGATGGACACAAGGTCTGCAACAACGGGCTTACCCCCCAAAAAAGAGCATATGACTGGCACAGAGTAAAGCGGTGTTTCATTCCATTGTACGTAAGGTTGCTATGAGTCAGGCCTGACTCCATGGCACTTACCACCACCACCAGTCTCACTACACATGTTCACATTTGAGCTGACGTTCTCTGAAGAAGCCACATCTGTGCTGCAGACCAACTGACTGACTGGAACGTGGACATGATGGGGAGACGGAATGCTGCTGATGGAGAGCCAAATTCATCTTGGCTAGCTTTAATCTCTTTCATAGCCACTGAGGACCAAGCTCTGCCTCTGACCAATGACATCCTTGTGACTATTCGGCAAAACCTTTGGGATGTATGGCTTAGCAGACCGCCAGCTTCCGTCCCCTGAGGCTAAGAATGCTATGACATCTGAGAGCAGGAGAGGTTTCTTCGCTTTGCTGCAATCCGCCTGATACCCCAAGTTGCTCAGTTGTTAAGAGTGTTGCTCTGCACTCTCCGAGGCCCTGAGTTCCATCTGCAGCACCACAAAACAAAACAAAACAAAACAAACAACAACAACAACAACAACAACAACAAAAAAGGGAGCAGGACCTGGTAGCCCAGTCCTGAAACATTCTGCCATTGAAAACTCTATGAATATTAGAGAAGCCCTGACAGGGTGCCAGACATGGCACCGTGTCAGGGTATGTTTCCTTCTGTTGTACACAGGGTCGCTGTGAGTCTGACCTGACCCCATGGCACCTAACCACAACAACGTCCCAACCAATGTATTTGGTAAATGCATTTACTCATGATGTTTTTATTCTATAACTGTGAAAGTTCATGAAACCTCTTCCATAGTGGAACATGTCATTTGGGAAAAACTGAATCTGTCTTCGGAGCCATGGTCAGTCATATTGGGCTCAGGATAAACTCTCTCTTATTCCCTTTGAAGCAAGAGCTGTGTTTTGCACTGGCAACATATATAATGAATATGTTGATTTCTATCCCCATTTACAAACGGGAAGCTGATGCACAAAGAGGTTAAGCAGCTCTCTGTGGTCAACCCCCTGCAAGGAGGCTCTGAAGCCTGTGCTTTCAACCACCATACAGTATCTGTACCAATAAACCCTTGTCAAAATAGTGAGCTAAGCAATTTCAGTGAGCTGTAATGAATACTGTAGCAGAAAAATGCGGAGTCCATCTTTTTCCCCAGTGCGTGCACTGTTTTTTGTACAATCTATAAAACATTTAAGGAAACAGATGGATCTTTGAGTACCTTCCTCCTTCTCTACCAGCCTGATCCTTACCAGTACAGCACACCTGACCTCAGGGGAGGAGCATTAACGTTAAGAGTCCAGGCTGAAGGACCATCTTCATGACTCCAGACACATCCCAGAGACAGCGACGGTCGACTACAAGAAAGCGCAAGTGCAAACTCAGAAGGCATTTGCCCTGTTCCATCCTCCCGAGTTCACTTTTGGTCACAATCAAGTCATCTAGTGGCTCCAGGAATGTATTTGCGATGATTAGTTTTCAACTTGATTGGGTCACACGTGCCCAAATCTGTGTTCAAACATGATTCTGCGTGTGTCTGTGAGGGAGTTTAAACTTCGGTAGACTGAGTAAAACAGAGTGTTCTCCCTAACGTGAGTGGTCTTATCAACCAGTTGAAGGCCTGAATAAGACAAAAGGGCTAATTCTTCCCAGCCAGAGAGTCCTTCCTGCCTTCCGCCTATGGGCTGGGACACCAGTTTTTTTCTTGCCTTCAGATTCAGACTGAAACATGGACTCTGGCTGGGACTCCAGCCTGCTGGCCACTGGAGAGCAGCCACACTTGGCTCTCCAGGGCTCCAGCACGCCAACTCAACTGCGGACCTCGGGACTCGTCAGCCTCCATGGTCCCTCGGCTGAATCTTTTTGATACGTTTCTTTAGGTGAATACGTTTGTGCACACGTGTATCTACGTGAACATGGGTACACATGCACTCACTGCATCTGTTCAGTGTCTCTGGAGAATGCTAATATAATATTCAAATTTCTCAACCCATCCTCCGCTTTCCAGCATTACTCCTGGAACCTTATTTGAGGCCCTTTCTACTCCTCCCCTGAACCACTGGGATAAGTTCCTTGCTTCGCCCTCATTATGTCCCACGCACCCCTCTCCTCTCTGCTTCGGCAGTACTCTTTCCAAATCCAAGTGGCTGGAGCCACACTGCTTTTTAAATTATGCTCACCATGCCATTTCATACGTTCCAGATGAAAGTCAAATTCGTAACATTGGTGGGTAAAGTCCTGCACGGTCTGGTCACTTCCCCATCTCCAGCCACACCACACCACTTGCCACTCCCTGCACGGAACACACTGCCTTACCCCCTGACCCTGCACTCTGATGGGTCCGGCTCTGCCT
>VMDO01029185.1:0-22945 GCA_007922755.1 Pedetes capensis
GGTGTCAATATAAGTGGTCTAGAAAATGCATGCAATTGTTCTGACAAGATAAAAAAAAGTTCACTACAGGAAAAGTTTCTGTCTTAAACATAACTGGAACCCAAGGACATATAGAAAAATATTACCAAGTAAATGATAGAGAAGACTTAGATGGGGAGAGTGGGAGGGGGGGGAAGCATACAAGAGGGTAAGGGGGAACCCATATGAATAGTGTACATCAAAATGCATATATGGAAATGTCACAATGAAAAGCATGTCAGAATGAATCACATTAAACTGTACATTAAAAATTTCCAATAAAAAAAGATCAAAAACAAGTTAGAACCCCCCCCCAAAAAAAAAAAAGTTTTCCAAGGCGTGAGGTTTCTAAGTTAATTGTGAGCCTGTTTTCCAGTGTTCAAAGTCTTTCACCTTCACCTACGTAGGGATCTGCGTTTAGGCTCTGAGGTATGCCTTAGGGTCATTGCACAGGATGTTGGGTTTCTGCAATATTTTTTCTCTTTCCAAATGTGAGATATTTCAGTTTTTGACGTTTTTGTTCAGAGTGTGATGTCTCTGAGTTTTTTGGGGATCTGTGCCCCAATTTTTCAGGTATCTGAAATCTTTTGGGTCTGAATTGTTGGATTGAGGTCTCAAAAGTCTATAGAGAGCTTTGTCCTACCTACGGTGTAAGGATGCTGAACTGGTTAGGTATTTGAGCACAGATTGGGAGGTTCTGAGTTCTTTTTGTCTCAGTCTATGACTGTGGGTAAAGTCTCTAAGCTCCATGGGGGTCTTTCCCTCAGGGTGTGGGTTTTTGTGTTGCATACAATTCTGTGTCTAGGATTTAATATCTATTTACCCTTTGGTGGTCTGATTCCTAGGGTGTGAGACTTGTGTCTTTTAAGGTGGTGTTCTGTGTTCAGGGTGTGGGTTCCTTGATCTCTTTGTGGAGTTTGTGTAAAGGGCTTGAGGACTCCAAGTTATGAGTATTAGTTACAAGCAGATAAGGGTATATTGTGGACTTTCTGAAATGTTTGACAGTCTTTTTTCCAGTACGTTTTTCATGGCTCATCAAGGAAGTTTGTGTGTTTCATAATGTGAACTATATGAACTTTTGGTGAATGTGTTTAGTATGTGAGCCTTGTGAGCCTTTCAGAGGTCTGTTTCAAGGGTGTGAAATCCCTGAGTTCTTGGGTGTCCCGTGCCTAAAATACAGGCTCTCTGAGATGTTCACATGTCTGTCCAGAGTGTGAGTTGTTTGAGCTACATGGAAGGGGTGGTCCAGGGTGTGAGCTCTGTAAGGTCTTTGGGGCTCTGTGTTCAGGGTTTTGGTTCTATGACCTAGTTAAAGGTCTTTGTGTAGGCTTGGAGGTCACTCACATTTTTTGGACATGTTTTCCCCAGGTTATGAGGTCTGTGGATATTTAGGAGTCTATGTATCCTCAGTGTAAAGTGGTCTAACTCTTAAGGAGGTATTTGTTCCCAATGTGAGGTCCCTGAGCTGTGTGGGTACTGTGTAAACCAGGTATGATGTTAAGCTATTTGAGGATCTGGGCCAGGATGTGAAGGCTCTTTACTTTATTCTGGGTATAAATCTGTGAGATGCTCAGGGGTCTATGTCCATCCAGGATGTGTGGTCTCTATGTGACTTATGGACCTGTATCTATAGCGTGAGGCCATATGAAGTCTATGGAGGTCTCTTTTTGTGGCGTGAAGTCTCTAAGCGGATTCAGGGTCTTTATCTGAGTGTATCAAGTCTATGAACTCTTTGGGGTCTGAACCTAGGGCACGAAGTTATTTGACATCAGCTTCTCATAGATAATATCTTTATAATCACTGCCTCATTGCTGTGTTGACATCTCAACACAGTTTCCTTAACCTCTTGGCATCTATCCTCATTTTCACACAGGCAAATCCACATTCTTATTAGAGTGATTGTTCTGAAGAGTCAATGTGACTGGATTTTGTGAAGCCCTGGGACAGATTCCAGGACTTCACTGGCCTTCAACAAAGAGAACCCCTTAATTGTGTTTCCCATACTCCCACCTCATTCCTGAAGAGATCTGCATCCATAAACCCATGAGACAAGATTTACTTAGTGTAGGTGGAAGTTCTTCCTTGACCTTGTAAAGGATATCTGAGTCTGTTTAGAAGGTAACCTCCCTTTACATCTATCTATCATTTCTCATGGGATGGCCTAGTCTCTTTTCTGTGTGCCCCAGTTGGGGGGGGGTGGCCTGCCAGATTCATGGAGAGTCCTGGGATGGCCCTGGGGCCTGAGAAGAGATTTATGAGAGCCTTTTAATATTATTTGGGCATGACCTGGAGTTATTTAATTTCATCAGGTTGATGTTTAAGTCCTGATATCATTGTTAGAAATGAAAAAATTATACAGATAATAAACACACATACACACGGAGTACAAAACATAAATACATCAAAAAAGAATACAGTGCAAATAAGCTGCTTTCCCTTGTCCTGTTGTCATGGTGGGTTTTTTTTTGTGAATCTTTCCTGAGATGGCCTCTGTACACACTAGTGTGTGTGTACATGACCACCCACACCCACTCCATTTCTGTTACCAAGTAGAGACACATTGTCTGCCATTTAGTGGTTTCACTGAATAATGCATCTTGGAGACAGCGCCACAGTAGTCCAAGGGTTAGCATCTTCCTACTGGCCCCTTTGCCATGAGGATGAAATTCTATCACTTGCCCCTCATCCCCCATGGATGAACCAGCAGGCTGTCTCCTGTCATCTGCTATGACAAACAACCAGATTATCATTGCTGATTGTTGGTTCTGAGAGGGGTTCCTTGAGGCCAAGGGTCTTGTGTAGAAAAGGAGCCATGTAGGGTAGCAATAGCAGGCCCAACCCTGGGGCCTGGGGACCCTGAGATGATGGGATCATGTCAGAAAGGTGAAGGGGGCACTGTGCCCTTGGATGAATAGCAGCCTTGTCAGAGCAGAGAGAGAAAGCCTTCTGGGGAATCTAAGGGAGGAGGGACTTATGTAGGGTCCCTGAGCAGGTTGGATGAGGGGAGAGACCCCAATGAACCAGATCCCTCAAGTTGTGTGGTCATTGTTTCTGGCCTATAGAAGTGTAGAGCCCTGGCCTGGGACATGCTCCACACAGATAAGCTAAGATACCCATGCTATATATCCTCTAGAAGCTGGTTCTGTGGGGAGGGAGGACCACTGTGAGGAGGGCTGTGCTATGGAAAAATACGGTTGGAGAAACTTATATGGCTCTCACCTTGCCACTAGTTTTCCTTTTCCACCTGAGCTACAGTTCTGGAGCTCCATACACTGGAAATTATCTAAGGCTTTTCTTATTTGCCCAGGTCAGAGTGGAGGGGGTCCCCCTTACCTCTAAGGACTTTAGCTGACCTGGTCTTGGCCTTTGGACTGCTGGACTATGGGCCCTCTAGTGGAGAAGGAGCCACCTAAGATCTGAATGATGATGGCAAAGGGAGACTCCACAGTGGTCCAGAGGTCTGGGGGTCAGGGGAGGAAATGCAGGTACCTGGGCCTGAGCTAGAGCTCTTTATAAGTACTTCAGAATCTCCCTTACAGCACATCCTACTCTGCAGCTGTAAGATGGTGAGTGGGAGGGATCGACTGGAGTGATGTCTCACTCCCTGCCACCACCTTCTTAGATTTTGGGTACCATGGCTTCTGGGCCTCATTATTTCCACAGGAGCACAAGCCACTACTGTGTCTCACCCATGTCTGCCCTCCTACCCGCTTTCCCCACCCAGGCTTTTAGGCCCTCAACTCCTGAGATAACCCTTAACTCCAAGTAATGTCCAGTATGATCATGTTTTTGTTGGTAAAGGGGCTGGACAAATCCTCCTCTACTGGGCCAACCTGCAGAAATGCCATCTGTTTTGGCTTGCCTTTATTCCAGGGCTGATGGACAGCAAGGGACAATGTAGGGTGTTGGTTATTTTATTTGGGGTGAGCATGAAAAGACTCTCAGATGAGATGACATTTGAAAAGAACCAGAAAAAGAATGTGCCAAGTTCAGGACTGTGTGAACAGTAAACAAGATAAAGATCTCAGCCAATGCTAAGCTCCAAAGCTTGACTGCCTTGGGACAGGAATGCTGGGTTCATTTTCTGAGCCCAGGGCTTATATCCTGTGGGAGGGGCTCTGAGCCACTGCACTAGGATGAAGTTCAGAGGCAAAGGACTGGAACTTTAGCCTTTGTTTTCTACAAGATATTCAAGATTTCACACAATTCACTTCCTGTGTTAGAGTGGGGAAACAGGAAGAGGTGGTCCAGGGTGCATGAGGGTTCACCTGGATGGAAGATTCCATTAAGTGACTGGGGTGGGAACTTTGGATGGAGCATTCTACTAGTGTAGTGTGGAGGAATAAGAAGGAGGAGCAGTCCACTGGGAGGGGTGCTGTGCTGGGCTTGGGTACTATGGGGTAAGGAGCAGAGGGTGTCAACACCACTCCTGATAGAGATGAGAATCTGAAAACCCATCCTCTTGGTTCCTACCTGGGCTCTAGATAGATACTCACTCTCCAGCTTTAGCATCTACCTCCTCCTCAGCTTCCATCACGGTTCTCAGTCTCCTTCCTCACTTGTTTGTCCCCTTCAAGTTGGCACCAGGAGTATGAACCTCAGGTCAGACATTGGCTCTAGGATGAAGGGAATAGGAATCAAGGGCATTTCTGGGATTTGATTGGAGCTAGAGAACCCTGAGATCCTACTTCTGTCCTGTTGCAGGGATTTCTGGAAGTCTTAATAAGTCTTATGCACTCTCTCACACATGCTGTATTTGTTAGCTGGGAGATGCAGGAAGCAGGTCTAGAGACGGAAGCAGGTCAGGAGCACAGTTTCAGGAGGCCTGCAGCAGGCAAGTCCTTCCCAGAAGCAACAATTAACTTTCCCTCCTTGGCAGCAGATACTTCAGTTCATCAGTGTTTCCCTGTATAAAAGAATTTATAATGAGACACAGAAATTATAGTACAGAGTATAGAACAAGTTTATTAAAGACAGAGAATCTAGACATAGATTATAAAGGCAGCACACCATTGAGATGTGAAGGTGGTCAGTAGTAAAGGGCTACTGCTGCCTTGAGGAAAGGTGGGGTGTGATCTTCATAGTGCGATTTGAGCCTTCACAGGAAGACAAGAAACGTTTACCACTGGAACTTGTGCCTGAAATGGGTTAATGGATTCCCAGTGTCTTCAAGGACTGGACTCAGAGGCAGGCATTTCAAAAGGTTATAGAAATCCAGACAGCTACAGGTCTTGATAAGGGAGCAGAATCCACTAAACATAATGTCTTCTTTGATTACTGGGGGTGATGTATGTGTCCCAGTCATATCATCCTTCCTGGATGAATGTAGAAGTGAAGAGTGATTTTAATTCTCTGTTTCCTTCTAGCAAGTATGCTGTTTGTAAGGGTATTATCTATTAGGGAAGCACTGACTATCAGGCCAAAGCCTTTGTCCAATACGAGGCTTACATTGGAATTCATGTTACAGGTGGCTGGGAAGCACATGGCTAGGCTGGGATGTGGCTGGCCGCAGAGCCCTCTATTCCCTTCCTTCCTGCCTATTACCCTCTAACAGTGTTCTCACTAGCCACTGATCGTTTGCAGGCACCTTGGGTGTGGAGCCAGTGTTCAAGCCCGATTGCTTGTGTGTGAGCTTGAGCCCATTTTCAAGCATCAGTGGTGTCTCTGTAAACAATATTACTCCAAACTCCTCCCTGCTCCCCTAGTCCCACAGACATTAGCAAGAGCAAACAGTAGCCATGTTTTGGTGATGGGCACTGACTTTTTGTGAGCTCCTGCACTTCTGTGTTTTCCATTCACCTCTAAACTTGATCACTAGCCCAACAGGCACACCTACCACCAGCCCTGAAGTATGCTCACATATTCAGTCATTCTCTTTACTCCATGCAAAAGTTGGATTTGAATTTCAGGGAAATTTTGAAGAAATAGCTTCATTAATTAGGTATCTTGCCCTAGAGGGAGAAACACAAAGGGCAGCCCAGGGTTCCTGATCCCAGAACAACACATGGCCAAGGGAGCTAAGCTTGCAATATCTGGGTGGGATGTGAAGGGGGCTGTGAGAATGTGGGGAACAGGGCCAGGGGGATGAAGAGATAAGGAGGAGAGAAGAAAAAAGCAATGAAAGCATCAGAATCAAAGTTCACACTTACTGATATTTAATATGGGCCAGTTGTTTTTAGCAGTGCATAGCAAAAGTCTAGAAGGTAACTGTCCTACATACTAAGTGGTACTGCCCAGAGTGAAACTTTGGACAATTTCCAAATAACTATTTTTCTTTGTTTTAGTTACATTTTTGGTTTCTTTCTTTCTTTCTTTCTTTTTTCTTTCTTTCTTTCTTTTTGCGGTACTGGGGAATGAACCCAGGGCTTCTTTTTGCATGCTTTGCAAGTGCTGGACCACTGAGCTGCACCCTCAGCCCATTTTTTTTTTCATTTTTTTGAGACAGGATCTCGCTAAATCATGCAGACTGCCTCTGTTCTCGAACTTGCTATCCTCCTGCCTCTGCCTCCCGAATAGCTGGGATTACAAATTTCTCTCTCTCTCTCTTTTTTTTACTTATAATTTTAAAAAAGCTTTTTCTTAGAGGATCATCCTCTTAGCATTCTAAATGTTTCATGGTAGCAAACTGTTTTGACATCTTCATTAGGTTAGAACTCAGTGAGTGACCAGAGGTAGCATTTGCATTAGAAGAAAGATTTGAGATGCAGTATTGGCTGGTTCTGGGTGCTAAAATTGCCATCCTAAATACCACACTTGGGTTGGAGTTTCTGCATCAAGGATCTGGACAGCTTGTTTTTTGCTGTTTTTAAGATCTTCAGAGTATATCACTGAAAAGAGCCATCTGGGGACACATCAGAGAAGACATGGTTGAAGGGAATGCACGTCAGAGGACACATTGAGGGGAGATTTCACTCAGATATGTTGGTAGAGTTGCAGATAGAAAGATCCACTGAGCGCAGGCAGTGGAACAGCCCCTCAGGGATCACCTTTAGGGCACATGAGGATGGGGATGAGGAATGAAGGGTAGAACAGGCCTCTCCCAGGACAGGAGAAGGGTAGGGGTCAGCCATTTCAAAACACCATTGTGCGTGTGTCTGGGGGAGGAGTGACACTTCTTTCCCCCCCGGGTAATGGGTCCACAACAATTCTGTTTGGAGACGTGGACTTCTCTGTCTTGATTATCTCCAGTCTCCATCTCCTCCACTTCCTTTACCAGCCACATGTAAACAGCTGCCTTTGCTTCGCTATGGCCACATTCTCAGTATGTACATTCTCACTGTTCTCCACAGCTATTTCTTTATATCAGTCCTCCCCTCTCTATATAGGTTATACGATGGTATCCAGCATGGAAAAATGGCCTTGGTATGAGAAAGGCAGAATGGTTCTGATTGATCCATGTATTTCTAGTCAGCAGATCCTATCCCACCTGTAGGCCAAGGGATTACTATTCATCCTTCAGTGACTCTGCCAGAAACATTGTTATTACCTACTGTGCCATTGTAGCATAAGTTAGTTGCAGCCTCTGAGACTGTCAGTGGTTTAGGGGTGCTGTACCCTAATGTTACCACCTGCCCTGAGGAGTTCCTCTTCTTGGGATCTCCACGCAGGACAGACATCGCATCTTTGGCTCCATCACAAAAAAGAATTTAGGGCAAGTCAGTAAGAAAGTGAAGCAGTTTGAAATTCCTTTGGTAAAGGAAAGGGAGAGTACATTCTTCAGAGTGAGTATGGATGTTGAGAGAAAGATGAGAGAGAGATAAGGGAGAGAGAGAGAGAGAGAGAGAGAGAGAGAGAGAGAGAGAGAGAGAGAGGGAGAGAGACCCAGGAGGCAGGTCCACAGAGGAATTGCTGGTCCGGAGTGCAGATCCCTCCCCAGTAGCAACAATTATCTACCTTCCCTGTGTTTCCTTGTATAAAAGAAATTATGTGAGGCATAGAAATTTTAATATAGAGTACAGGTTAAGTTTATTAAAGATATAGATTATAAAGAGAGTACACCTTTCTGATGTGAAGGCAGGCTGAAGTGACACTGGCGTTTATTATGGGGGTTGAGCCTTCAGGGAAAGGAAAGAAATGTTTTATACCTGGGGCCTGTGCCCAAAGGGATTAATGGATTCCCAGTGTCTTCAAAGGACTGGGCTCAGAGGTGGGCATATCAAAAGGTTAGAAATTCAGGCAGTTACTGGTCTTGATAAAGGAGGAGAATTCTCACACTGTTATCATCTTTCCTGGCTGAATGTAGAAGTGAGGAGTGATTTTAATTCTGCTGCCTTCTAGCAAGTATGCTGTTTGTAAGGATATTATCAATCAAAGGAGCACTGACCACTAGACTAAAGCCTTTGTCCCACAGAAGGCTCACATTGATATTTATATCACAGGTGGCTGGGAAGCATATCTAGGCTGGGAGGTGGCTGGCTGCAAGGTACTCTATTTCCTTTCTTCCTACTTATCACCCTCTAACAAGACCACAAACGCACTGAATAGAAAACATGGAGATGTCAATGGTTGCCACTATATGTGGAGAAATGATAGGTACTCGATGCAAGTCACAGATGGCACTAGATCCTATTTTGGTGTATACAAATGGAATATTCAGGGTCTTACTAAGGGTAAGGCTCTTGACTCAGTGCATTCTCTTAATCCCTGTACTCTTCTACCCCTTTGGGACACTCACTGAATTACTTTTCATTTTTGACTTGGTTGTAAACTCTCTGTGAGCTTTTTGGGGTCTCTCACTATACTTTCATGTTCTTGAGGTCAGTGCTAACATCTTATTCAACCTTGTTTCACTTGTACAGAGGGGCCTGCCTGGTCCCTGTATGTAGGTATTTATAGTAAACTGAAAGTGAAGCGTGCATACATTTATAAAAACCAGAGTTAAACATGACTATTAAATGATTATAGCTGACAAGTAGACTTGTCAAATTTTTGGAAAACTTTCTTGATTCCACTTTCCATTTCTGGGCTAGGAGGCTGGGGTTTAGCTCAGTTGGTAGAGTGCTGCTCCACACTTTCTGAGGACCTGGGTTCAATCCCCAGCACTGCAAAAATGGGAGAAGGATGTGGCAGTCTGCTCTGGAGAAACAATCCTGAAATAATCAGCCATTGAAAACCCTATGAGGGTAGCTATGAGTTGGACCCAACTCACTGGCACCTAACAACAACAACAGCTCCTATAAGTTGGACCCGATTCAATAGAGCCTAACAATGCCAACTCTGCTATTCTAGGGGTTTCAATGGCTAATTGTTTTAGGAGTGGGCTGCAAGGTCCTTCTCATTGGTCTGAGTCTGGAAGCTCAGCTAAAGCCTGTCCACCATGGGTGGCTCTTCTGGTATCTGAAATACCAGTGGCATAGCTTTCAGCATCACAGAAACACACAAACCCCCACAGCATGACTAGCTGACAGACATGTGGGGATAAGATGACCTAGATATTGGAAATTCCTAGCAAAGATGTTAAAGTGGCTATTTTAACTATGCTCTATGAGGTAGAAAAATATATTTAAAATTAGTGAAAGCGCAGGAATTTTCAGCAGATAAAGAGAAACTTTAAGAAATAATTAAATGGGCATTTTACCACTGAAACATAAAACATCTGAAATAAAAATTTCCCTGGATGGACTAAAATAGGAAGATGGTGATAACAGAAGAAATCCATGAACCTAGATCAATAGAAATTATACAAATTTAGAAAAGAGATAAAATATATCCTCAGGGACCAGTGGGACAATATCAAAAGGTTTAACATTAGTGTAGTTGGAGCTCTCTTAAGAGGGAATAAATAGATAAAAACATAAAAAGATATTTAAGAGATGTGATGGTGGAAAATCCCCCAATTTGGTGAAAGACCACCACACTTAGACACATTACAATCGAACTGCTAAAAATTAAAGATGGAGAAAAACTGTCTTGAAAGCTGTCAGAGAAAATGGTATATTACATTCAGAGATACAATTCAAATGGCTGCAGATTTCTCATTAGAAATTGTGAAATCCAGAAGATAGTAGAATTCCATCTTTAAAGTTTTAAAAGAAAAGAACTGTCAACTCAGAGATCTATTTCCAGTGAAAACAGCCTTTACAAGTGAAGGCAAAAATAAAGACATTTTTGAAAGAAATAATAGTCCTGCTATACAAGAAATACAAAGATATTCTTTTTGTGTGGTACTGAGGGGCTGAACCTAGGCCTTCACACATACTTTGCAAGTGCTCTATCATATCACTGAACTGCACCCCTAGTCCTGTTTTTATCTTAAGCCAGGTTCTCGATAAGGTACACAGGTTGCCTCTGGCCTTGAACTTGTGATCCTCCTACCTCCACTTCCTGCATTGCTGGGATTACAGGCATACACCTCTGTGCCTGGCCCAAAGACATTGTTTAAGCTAGAGGGAAATAATATAAGGGAAATGTAGATAAAAGGGTAATGAATGCAGAGCAACAGAAACAGCAAAAAATTGGGTAAACATAAAAAATAATTGTCCTCTTTGGTTCTCTAAAGTACGCACACTTATTTAAAACAAAAATCATAATATTGCCTCATGAGTGTTTTCATATATGTAGATGTAATTCATATGACCATTATAACATACACTAGGAGTGAAGCAAAGGAATTCTATGCTTACAGTGTTTCTATAGTTTATATGAAGTGATAGACTTCTGCTTCTGACCAAGAAAGAGTAATAGGACCCAGAATTACCTTTCTCAAAACTAACAGAACTATAAACATAAGTAGGTACATCTTTAATTACAATTAGAGGTTTCAGTGACCCATTCCCAATAATCAATGAAATAAAGTAGACAGAAAGATCAGTGAGCATATAGAAAATTTGGACAAGACTACCAACTAAGTTCCCCATGTATCTGTTAGCTTATTGTGCTATGGGTTCTTGCGTGTTGCTGTGATGCTGAAAACTATGCCATCGGTATTTCAGATACCAGCAGGGCCACTCATGGTGGACAGCTTTCAGCTGAGCTTCCAGACTAGGGAAAAGGACCTGGCAGCTCATTCCTGAAAAAAATTAGCCATTGAAAACCCTATGAATAGTAGAAAAGCACTGTCAAATATAGTGCCAGAAAATGAGCTCCCCCGGCATTCAAGAGAAAACTGAGGAAGAGTTGCCTCCTCAAAGTAGAGTTGACTTTAATGTGGGAATGGAGTAAAGCCCCTGGGACCTCCTTTTGCTAATGTGGCATGATTCAAAATGAGAAGAAATATAGTGGCTTCAATAATGGTTCAAACATAAAATGATCATGTGCATGACATGGTGTTGGGTAATGTTTTGTTCTGTTGTACATAGGATCACTATGAGTTGGATCTGACTTGATGGCACCTAACAACAACAACTAGCCAAGTTGACCTAATTGACATTTATAGTACATTCCACATGACAACAGCCAACCAAGTTGACTTAATTGATATTTATAGAACACTCCACATGACAACAGCAGAATACATAGTCATCTCAAGTGCCTATGGAACATGTACCAAGATATTCAGAGCCATGTCTGGTAATAGGTTTCAATAAATTTAAAATAACTTAAGTCATACAGAGTTTGTATTCCTTACTCCCATGAAGTTAGAGATCAGTAACATAAAGATCTCTAGAAAATTTATAGATATTTGGAAACTGAACAACACAGTTTATGTAACTTATAGTTCAAGAGGACAATCAGAAAGTATTTTGAAGTGAATGATAATGAAAATACTATACATATCAAAAGTTGTGGGATGACATTAAAGGTGTACTTGGAGAGAAATTTATTGCACTAAACTCCTGCATTAGAAAAGAAGAAAGTTGTAGTTAAGAAAGACACAGACAATAGTTAACAACAGTGTATTGTGTACTTGAAAGCTGATGAGAATAAATTTTAAATGTTCTCACCACAAAAACTGTTGAACATATGAGGGAATTTATATATTAATTACCTTGACTTAGCCATTCTATAATGTATGCATATACCAAAACAAAATGTTGTACGCTGTAAATATATGGAATTTTATTTTTCAATTAAAAAATAAGCAGAAAAAAGAAGAAAGGCCTTAAAGTAATAAACTCAGCTTTCATTTCATGAAATTAGAAAAGTAGCCAGATGTTGTGGTGCAGGCCTATAATCCCAGGACTCAGCAGGCTGAAGCAGGATGAAGAGCTCCAGGCCAGCCTGTACTACACATCCAGACACTGTCTCAAAAAAATTAAAAAATTAAGAGCAAATTAAATCCTAAGTAAGCATATCCACTAATCGCCTATAAACTAAATCTAGACACCTCAAAAGATAATGTGTATACATTGTTGTTGTTAGGTGCCTTTGAGTCAGGTCCAACTCATAGTGACCCTAACGACAACAGAAGAAACTCCCCGACACTGTGCCACGCCTGGCACTATGTCAGTGCTTCTCTGCTGTTCATAGGGTTTCAATGGCTGATTGTTATTTTTGAGAGTGGATTGCCTGGTCCTTCACCCAAGCCTACAGCATCTGGTATTCCAAGGTAGTCTCCCATCTAAGTACTAACCAGGCCTGATCTGGTTTAGCTTTCAAGATTTGATGAGTTTGTATGCCAGGGTAGTACAGCTATAGACATATATACCTCATAAACCAAATAATAAGACACAAAACCCCCACAACCAGCCAGATGCCTACGTGGGGCCTTTCAGGGCATGTATAGCCATGGTGTTAGGGAGGGGTCTGGTGCCCTATGGGCTGTGCTCCCAAAAGTTATGCTGGGTCACAGGATACACAAGCACAAAGAGTTCAGAGACCTTACATTTCAGTGAATATCACATTTCCCTGAGATTGAAAATTTGGAAAACAGGCACTCAAAAGATTTTCAGAGATCTTATAACATACCTCAAAAGCAGACTCCCTAACAATGCAGACTCAGACCTTGAAATACAGATCCTCCAAAAGTTCAGAGAACCCACACTGTGACCACGGTATGCCAAATACTTAAATCTCAAAACTTGGGAAATAGACCTTGAAAGAGTCCAGAGACCTCACACACCTTGAACTCAAACTCTCAAGCACCTAAGACTTAATGTTCACACCTTAGACACAGTCCTTAGTATGTCAGACTCAAATTTTGGATGAACCTCTAAATGGGTCAAGAAACCACACTCCCTAAAACTCCCCACATAACTCACAACCAAGTCTTGGAACAAAGACCCTGAAAGAACTCAGATACTTTACATGGGGAAAATGAACCACCAAATACCTCAGACTCAAATCTTGGGAAAGTGCCCCCTCCCACTAATTTGAGTGAAAAGTGATATGTAGGTACCTCGAACTCAAACACAGATCCTCAAAATTCATAGATGTCACTCCCTCACCTAAAGCCCTAATAATCTCATACTCAGCTCTTCAAGTTCAGAGATAGTGTCCCTAGTTATTTTATACTCATACCTTGGGACACGGAACCCCATAGATTTTGGATAGTTTACACTTGAAACAAATCCTACCAAATCTCTAAGATTCAAACTTTGGGAGATAACCTCAAGGATATCAAGAGAGCTCACTCCCCCAAACAGACCCCAATTCCTGTAATCCTAGCACTAAAGAGGCTGAGGCAAGAGGAGTTTGAATGCTAGGCCAGCCTGGGCTACATAATGAGACCCTGTCAAAAAAAAAACCCAAATCAATTAATCAATCAGTTAATTAATTAAAATTAAAAGATCTGAGAATTCATAAATTGAGCATAGACTCCTTTTTATTTTTTGCAGTACTGGAGGTTGAACCCAGGGCTGCACGCTTGCATGCTTTACAAGTGCTGGACCACTGAGCTGCACCCCCAGCCCATTTTTTTTTTTTTTTTTACTTTTTGAGACAGGGTCTCCCTAAGTTATGCAGACTGCATCTGGTCTCAAACTTGCGATCCTTCTGCCTCTGCCTCCGGAGCCGCTGGGATTACAGGTGTGTGCCACTGTGTCCGGCTCTGCTGAGCATAGACTTCTACATATCTTAGTAGTTTAAGTACATGGACCTTCAAATAATTCAGATCCATTGCACCCTCGCCACACATGTAAATACCTCTCATTCAAATCTTGAAACATTGACTACCAAACAGTTCAAACTCTAAACTGAGACCTGAAACACCTCAGATTCAATGCTTAGGACATATATACTAAAAAATTCAGAGATATCAAACCCTGAACACAGAATCTAAAATACCTTATATCCAAACTTAGAACACAGGATCTCAGAGTTCAGACTTCACCCTCTGAACATCAGTCCTCAGATACCACAAATTTAAATTTACAATACAGATGCTCAAAGTTGCAGACACCTCAAATCCCTAAGACACCAATCCAAATGTTTAAGACCCAAGACCTGGAATGCAAACACTCAAAGAATTTGTGTATCGCATATCCTGATCCCATGACACCCAGATATCTCCACCTGAAACTGTGGAAGAGATGGCACAAGATTTCAGAAATATCAAACAGTGAACACAGAAACCAAGTGCCTTATCTCAAATGTTAGAATGTTGTTGTTGTTGTTAGGTGCCAGTCGAGTCGGTATCTGACTCATAACGACCCTAATAGGGTTTTCAATGACTGACTGTTTTGGGATTGCCTTGGGAGTGGATTGCCAGGCCCTTCTCCTATTTTTGCGGTGCTGAGAATTGAACTCGGGGCCTCAGAGACTGCAGCGCAGCGCTCTACCCACTGAGCTAAATCCCAGCCCAATGTTAGAATAGAGACCATGTAAAAGTTCAGAGATCTAACATGCTTAGAATTTATCCCCAAATATCTCAAGATTTCAACTTTGTGAAACAAAGCCCACCAACATTTCAGATGCCTCACTGCTAGAACACGAGCTCAAAGATTCCAAGATGCACATCTTGGAATACAGACTGAAAAACATTTAGAGACTCACACTTTAAGAAATTCAAACCTCGAAACACAGACCCTGAAACTATTAAGAGAATCCATACCTTAATAAATCCTTATTTACCACATACTCAAATCCTAGAACACAGACCCTCAAAGTGTTTAAAGACCTTATACCCTTAAACTGAGATGAACAAATATGTTGGACTCCAACTTTGGAACACAAGGTGTCAAAGAGCTCAGAGACCTTACATATTGAACACTGAACTCCAGACACCGAAGAACAAATTAATTTTTATTAGTAATTTTTAGTGTACAACTTAATGAGTTTCATTATGACATTTCCATAGATACTTATCATTGTCCATTGCTTATGTTCACCTCCCTAAATTTTTTTTGTTTTTTTAGTTTTATTTTTCATTTTATGTTTAAATTATATATCTGTGTTCTATTATTAACCATAAGAAAAAGAATTAATGTTACTAATAATTGTTATCTTTTATTCAAATATGCCAGCAACATTTGCAATATGCTGATATTGAAGTAGGAGAGAATTTTAATATCAGGAAATCAAGTGAAAGAATATTTTTTTAAAAAATAGATTATCAATGAATTCAGAAACCATACACACTGAACACAGACCCCCTGTTATGTCAGTGTCAAACCTAAGTCAAAGATCATCAAAATGTTTAGAAATTTCTAATCTTGAACTCATAGTACATCAGAATCAAACCTTGAGATAAACACATCAAAAGAGTCCCGAGATGTCTCATATGAACACAGACTCCAAAATACTTCAGATTCAATCTTTGTAGCACAAACAATGAGTCAGAACACTTCCCAGTCCCTAAACACAGAACCCTCAAACCTCTGAACAAAGTTGGGACAAAAACCCACAAAGAATTTAGAGACTTCATGCTCTCAACACAAATCCCCAAATATTACATACTCAAGTCATGGAACACAGATCCTCAAAGTGTTCAGAGACCTCACATTCTGAGGTCTGGAACACAGACTTGAACATCTCAGACTCCATTCTTAGAACACAAACTCTGGTGTACTGTGGCCTCACCACCTGAAGAAACACCTCCAAATACCTCAGGCATAATATCTGGTAAATAGACCCTTAAAGAGTTCATAGACCTCATGCTCACAACTTGAATTTCCAAATACCTGAGACTTCCAGGCATGGGGGCATACAGCTGTAATCCCAGAACTTGGAAGGTGAAGAGAAGAGGATCGCAAGTGCGAGGCCAGCCTTGGCTACATAGTGAGATCCTGTCTTAAAACAAAACAAAAATGATAACAAACCAAATACCTCAGACACAAATTTTGTGACAAAAACCCTCAGAGAGATGTGAGAATTGATAACTGAACATTGTTGTTGCTAGGTGCCATCAAGTCAGGACCAACTCACAGTGACCCTGTGTACTGCAGAATGAAATACTCCTTGATCCTGTGCCAGGCACACAATCTTATTTATGTTTAAGCCCATTGTTGCAGACATTGTGTCAATCTATCTATTTGAGGGTTTTCCTTTTTTTTTTTTTTTGTTGACCTGCCACTCTCCCAAACATGATGTCAGTTTGCTGTACTATGGGGGCTTGTTTGTTGCTATGAGGCTGAAAGGTATGCTACTAGTATTACAGATACTAGCGGCATCACCCATGGTGGACAGGTTTCAGCTGAGCTTCCAGACTAAACTGAACATAGAACCCATCAAATACCTGAGATTCAAATGTGGACTGCTAAATCCAAAAGAGTTCAGAGACTTCTTACATTATACATAGGATCCCAATGTCTCACATTCAATATACAAATCACAGATTCTAAAAAATTTGTGAGTCCTTATAAACTGAACACATTTTCACATCAGAGACTCAAAACATGGACACAGATGTTCAAAGTTTCCAAAGAACTCACATCTTAAACACAGACGTGAAAATACATCAAATTGAAATCTTAGGGCACAAATGTCAAAGACTTCAAAGAATTCACACTTTAAAGATGATCCCCAAATACCCCAGAGCCAATATGAGGAAAAAGACCTTCAGGAATCAGAGACCTCACATTCTGTACACACACACACTTAAAGACTTGACTCTGACCATGCAACATAGATCCTCAATGAGTTCATAGACCTCACATACTAAACACAGGTTCCTAAATATACCAGTTAAATTATAGACCTTCAAATGATTCAGGGACCTCATAGTCTAAGACCTCTGCCTCAAACATTGGAACACAGACCTTGAAAGCGTACTAAGACTTCCCAAACTTTGCAGCCTAACATCGATCCACAAAAGTATGACGCGTTGCATTCTAACAGACTTACAAACACATCAGCCTCAGAAATCTTAGGACACAGATCATCAAAGAAGTTAAAGTCCCCACAATCTATAAAAGGACCCTCATATACTTTAGACTCAATCTTGTAAAAAAAAAAAAAGACTTCCAAAAAGCCAGACACTCTCACCCTCACATACATCTCTAATTTTGTAACAGAGATGTTTAGAGTACAGAGCTCTCACATCCTAAATACAGACCCCCTAGAAATAGCTCATATTCAAAATATGTATGATGGACCTTCAGTGATTTCAGAGACCTCTCATCCTAAATACAGATTCCTAAATACATTAATTAAAAATTTAATACACAGAACCTCAAAGAGTCCAGACCTTACCATCTGAATGTAGGCATTCAAACTTCACACTCAAACATTCAGACAAAAAACCTCAAAAAAGATCAAGGGCCTCATACTCTGGACTGAGAACCAGATAACTCATAAGAAAATTTAGGATTAAAAAAATCTCAAGGAGTTCAGAGATCTCCTGCCTTGAACATTGACCTCAAGTATCTCTGACTAAAACCCTTCAAAATCAATCCTCAATGAATTCATAGAGCACACACTCTGAACATAGTCTCTGGAACACTTCAGAGTCATACATTGGTAGAAGATTCTTAATTCTATTAAGGGCTTCATATCCTAAATTCAGGATCCTAAATGCAACATATTCAATCTTGGAATGCAGACACTAAAGATTTCAGAGACTTCCCAATCTGAAGACTCAAACTGTGGGATGCAGACTCTCTGAATATTCAGAGACCTAACATGCTGAACCTGGATGGCACAAAATCTCAGGCTTAAACCTTGGAAAACAGTCACTGTATAATTTCACATGTCATGACTTGTACAGTGACAATGAATAACTCCAACTCAAATCTTGGAACACAGGCTCTGTAAGATTTTAGACTTGAATACAGTTACCATGAATACAAATCCCCAAATATCACTGACTCAACAGTTGGAACACAAATCCATCACAGTTTACAGACCTCATGGCTTGGGTATGGCCTCTCTCCCACAAAACTCACACTCAAACTCAGAACACATGTACTCTAAAAATTCAGAGATGTCATACTAGAACATATTCTCACCCCATTACCTCAGACTGAAAGTTGGGACATAGGTCCTCAAAATGTTCAGACACCTAATATTTTGAAGTGTGTCTGAAATACATCAGATGAAAATCATGAAATACAGATGCTCAGTGATTATATAGACCTAACACACTGAATACAGACCTCTCATTACCTCAGACTCAAACCTTGAACACAGATCACCACTGTGTTGAGAATTCAAACCCTGAACTCATCCCCTGCCAAACATATCAGAATCAAACCTTGGGACAACACATCTCATCTTGACCACTTACCCCACAAACACCCTCTAAAAGGCTAGAGAGCTTTCCTTCTGATCACAAACCCCTTCATGTTCAAACTTCGAAGCAGAAACTTAAATAACTTCACACTTCTCTTGCTTCCTGAACACAGAGCCACAAATATTTCTGATTCAAATGTTGGAACATAAGCTCTCAAATAATTTAGACACTTAACACTCTAAATAAATTCCCAAATGCCACAAATCTAAATCTTGGAACATGGACACGCCAAGAGTTCGGTGACATCACATTCTGAATAGAGACACCAAAACCTCAAAAGAAAGTCCAGGACACAAGCTGGGCACCATGATGTATGCCTGCAATCCCAGCTACTCGGGAGGCTGGGGCAGGAGGACCACAGGTTCAAGGCCAGTGACAGTTTGTGCAATTAAGTAAGACTCTGTCTCAAAACAAAAATTCAAAAAGGAGTAGGGGTATGGCACAGTGCTAGAGTGCTTGTTTCATATGCACAAGACCCTGCAACCATCAGTACTACTAAAAAAAGAAAAAAAGAAAAAGAAAGAAAGGCCAGGACACAAACCCTCAAAGATTTCAGAAACCTCACACCTTGAACACTGGCCCAAAACACTCCGATTCCAACCTTGGAACAGACCGTGAAAGAGTTCCATGACTACCCAAACTGAACACCATCTCTACGTACTTCACTCAGTACTTGCAACTCAGTTCCCGAGTGTTCATACATCTCAGACCAATAGTGTGGACTTCCAAACATCTCAGACTCAAAGGTTGTGACACAAAGCACAGAAGGCTCTCAACGGAACACAGATCATGACTAATTCAGACTCAGGTCATGATCACAGTCCCTCGACAAGTTAAAGATCTCACCTCTGCTCACCGAATCCATATACCTCACATATTCCTACTTGTGAATACTTACTTCCTGAGTGCTGATCAAAATGCCCCAAACTCAAACTTAGGAACACAGACCTTCAGAGATTTCAAAGACCTCATACTCTAAACACAGACTATAAATATCTCAGATTCAATCCCATTAAAAAGGACCTTACTACCCTGAACTCAGAGCCCACAATACCTTAGATTCAAACCTTGGAGCATAGATATTTAATTAGGTTCACACAACTCTCACTGTCTTCAAATACTTCAGATTCAAGCACTGGAACAGAGACCCTCAAAGAAGTCAGAGGCTTCACACCCTAAATATAAATCCCCAAGTACCACAAACTCAAATACTAGAACACAGGATCTCCAAGAGTTTAGGGACCTCACACCCTGAAAAAAGAGACATCAAAACCTCAGAAGAAAACTTAAGATGAAAACCCTAAAAGAGCCACATGTGGTGGTGCACGCCTGTAATCCTAGAGACTTGGGAGGCAGAGGCAGGAGGATCGCAAGTTTGAGACCAGAGGCAGGCAGTCTGCATAATTTAGAGAGACCTTGTCTCAAAAACTAAACAAAAATGGGCTGGGGGTGCAGCTCAGTGGTACAGCACTTGCAAACCATGCAAGCGTGAGGCCCTGGGTTCAAGCCCTAGTGCCAAAAAAAAAAAAAAAAAAAAAAAAAAAAAAAAAAAAAAAAAAAAAAAAAAAAAAAAAAAAAAAAAAAGCAAAAGAAAACAGCAAGCCCTAAAAGAGTTCATACTTTGAGCATTGATTGAAACACTACAGATTCTAGTCATGGAACCTCAGACCCGAGGAGTTCTGTATCTCACAACTAGAATACATACCTCCAAATAGCTTAGATATAGCATCTGGAGCCTAGAACTTGTAGAATTCACAGACCTCACAAACCAGAAGAAGATTACCCTGGGCTCGAACTTAATGACACAAACCTTCAAAGAATTTGATAGAATACGTACCTCCAAATAGCTCAGATGTAATATCTGGAACCGAGACCTTGTAGAATTCATAGACCTCACAACCAGAATAGGATTTTCCAAATATCTTAGACTCAAACCTTGTGACACAAACATTCAAAGAATTCAAAGATCTCATATGATTAACACAAAATCCATATGCCTTATATTAAAATATTAAAATACAGACCTTAAAGGTTTTGGGAATGCTTCTTATGAGTGCACACCCCAAATACCTCAGACTCAAAGCTTGGAACACAAACCTTCAATAATTTTGAAGACTTAAACCCTAACAAAGACTCCCAAACACATCAAATTCAGAAATTAATGTCTTTAATTCAAAGACTTCATGATTTGGACCCAGAACACCAAGTACCTCAGATTCAATACTAAGAATAAAGACCTTCAAAAAGTCAGAGATCATACACCTTGAACACAGAGCCCAAAATGATTCAGATTCAATCACTGGACCATACTTAATTAGTTCAGAGATCTCTCAGTACCTGCTAAGAGACCGCCAAATACATTTGATTCTAAAGTTGGAACAGAAGCCCTTAAAGATATTAAAGATTTTGCATTCTGTACACAAATACCCAAGTACCACTGAAAATGGGAAAAACAAATAGTTTTCTCCTCTTATACTCTTATTGGGAGAAGGACCTGGCAACCCACTCCCAAAAATCAATCTGCCATTGAAAACCCCATGAGTATCAGAGATGTACTGACAGTAGTATTTCGCCTATTGTACGTACGGTCACTATGAGTCGAACACTGACTCAACAGCACCTAACAACAACAACATACTCTTATTACACTTAGTATTTCACTTCTGATATCAGATGTGTGGAGACTTTTTGCACACATCAATTCTCTGGCGGATGACACTATCTACCTGAAATTTGAGTCAGACCTCACAGATTAAGGGCTCAGTCCCACGTGACTGTCTCTCACTTCAGATGTCATTTGCAAATCAGGCCTCTGGTACTTATGACTAACCCACTATACATTGGGGGTCCCCATTATCCCTTCCTTGGACTCACTCATTTGTTAGAATTGGTCACAGAATCCAAGAAAACACTTTATTACATTTACTTTAAAAAAAACCTTTCTCACATTTTACTGGGCTTTTAAATTTTTAATTAAATTAATTTATTTTTTTGAGCTAGGTCTTGCTACGTTGCTCAGGTTGGCCTTGAACTTGGAATACTCCTGCCCTAGGCTTCAGAGTAGCTGAGATTATAGGTGCACACCACTATGTCTGGCTGTATTTGTTTTTTATTTTTAATTAATCATTTGGGGCTGGAGTGTAGCTTAGTTGGTAGAGTGTGATGCTGCCCTCTCTGTGGACCTGAGTTCAATCCACAGCACCACAAAAAATGGGAGAAGAATGTGTAAATCCCTTCCCAAAGCAATACCAAAGTAATAAGCCATTGAAAACCCTATGAGGGTCATTATGAGTCAGACCTAACAACAACCTAACACCTAACAACAACAACAACAACAACAACAAGAATTAATTAATTAATTAATATTGAGACAGGGTCTCATTATAGCCCACACTGGCCTTGAACTCTGTTGATCCTCCTATCTCAGCCTCCTGAGTGCTGGAATTACAGGTGTGCACCACCATGCCTGGCTTCTACACTGATTTTTTTTTTTTTTTTTGGTACTGGGGTGTTGAACCCAGGGCCTCATGCTTGCATGCTTTCCATGTGCTGGACCACTGAGCTGCACCTCAGGCCCGTTTTTTTTTTTTTTTTGAGACAGGGTCTTGCTAAGTTACACAGACTGCCTCTGGTCTCGAACTTGAGATCCTCCTGCCTCCCCCTCCCGAGCTGCTGGAATTACAGGAGTGCACCACCACACCCAGTTTGGCTTCTACACTGATATTTTAAAATACAGATTATTACAAATGATACAGATGAACAGCCAGATAAAGAGGCACATAGGACAAGGTAAGTGAGAAGGGGAGGGGTGGGGCTTCCATTCCCTCTCTTGGTGTACAATCTCCAGGAACTTCCATGTGTTCAGTAATGCTGAAGCTCTCTGAATCCTATTCTTCTGGATTTCTATGGAAGCTTCGTTACATAGTTATGATTGATTAAATCACTCAACCTTTAGTTCCTCTCTTCTCCCCAGAAGTCAGTAGTGGGGCTGAAAAGTTCTAATCCTCTAATCTTTGCCCCTGGATAATCAGAACTCATTTTGAGGCTATCCAGGGGCCCAAAGTCATTGGTCATCTTATTAGCCTAGAACAAGACACATCACTTTGGAGATCCCAAAGGTTTTTTGGCAGAGACAAAATAGATATTTCTTACTGTGTCAAAAACCACACATAGAAATTTTAAAGACTGTCACTCTAAAGTTCAGGGTCTTCACACATTGAACTTAGATATCAAAAAAGTAGCAAAAGCAGTACTAAGAGAGAAGTTTATAGTAATGGGCAATTGTATGAAAAAACAGAAAGATTTCAAATAAATAACCTAACAAGGCATCTTAAGGACTAAGAGAAGCAAAAACAAACCAAACCCAAATTTAGTAGAAGG
>VMDO01029186.1:0-22947 GCA_007922755.1 Pedetes capensis
GTTGTTTCTCTTTCTGAACTTGTGTTCATTCGCTTAAAATAATTTTCTCTAATTCCATCCATTTTGCTGCGAATGACCCTATTTCATTTTTCTTGATTGCTGAATAGTATTCCATTGTGTATATATACCATAGTTTTTTAATCCATTCTTCTGTTGAAGGGCACTTTGGTTGATTCCATATCTTTGCTATTGTGAAAAGCACCGCATTGAACATGGAGATGCAGGTGTCTCTGTGGTATGATGACCCATCTTCCTTTGGGTAAATTCCCAATAGTGTTATAGCTGGGTCATATGGTAGTTCTATTTTTAGTTTTTTGAGGTACCTCCATATTGATTTCCATAGTGGTTGTACCAATTTACAGCTCCACCAACAATGTAGAAGTGTTCCCTTTTCCCCACAACCTCGCCAGCATTTGTTGTTGTTTGTTTTATTGATCTTGGCCATTCTTACTGGTGTAAGGTGAAATCTCAGCATTGTTTTGATTTGCATTTCCCTAATGGCTAGGGATATTGAGCACTTTTTCATGTGTTTCATGGCTTTATGGACCTCTTCATTTGAGAACTATCTACCTAGTTCCTTTGCCCATTTGTGTATTGGGTTGTTTGGTTTTTGGGGTTTTTTTTCTTGAGTTCCTTATAAATTCTAGTAATTAGACCTTTGTCAGATGTATAAAATGTGAAGATTTTTTCCCATTCTGTGAAGGTTTCCTTGACTGTGTTTCTTTTGCTGTACAGAAGCTTCTTAATTTGATGTGGTCCCATTTATCTAGTCTTAACAACAACAATCTTATAATAAGGTGCTGACTATCTCATGTACTTTTACTGTAGTGAAAGTGAAAAATAGAATTGTTGTAGGGTATGCTTTCAAACCATCATAAAGTAGAAATATTGAGCTATCCTAAGTTGAGCCATCATAAATCAGTCTGTACTCCAATCTGATTTTTCACCACTATCCCATTCAGCATCCAGAAGCCAATGCCTATGTGATTCTCACCCCACTGCCAGCTTCCCTTCATGGCAAAAAGAGATGTAGCACTAACATACCTCAGAGCTCAAACTACAGAACCCCACGAATCTATGGCTGACAAGTTACAATTATTAATATTTTATTTTTTTATTTTTATTTTTATTTTTTTGCGGTACTGGGGGTTGAACCCAGGGCCTCATGCTTACATACTCTGCAAGTGCTGGACCACTGAGCTGCATCCTCACCCCATTTTTTTACTCTTTTTTGAGACAGGGTCTCGATAAATTATGCAGACTGCCTCTGGTCTCGAACTTGCGATCCTTCTGCACCTCTGAGATTATAGACATGTACCACTGCACCCAGCTAATTGTTAATTCTTAAAGCCACAGTATGGCACTTTATTTTGAAAATGAACTCTATTTAATGACTAGCCAAAAAAGAAGATGACAACGATGACCACTCTGTGCTGTAACATTTCATTTCTCCGCTTAAAAATAAGTCTACAGTGACTCCCTCAAAACTATGAAACACCAAAGTATGGCAGAAGCTTCTTGAGCTGATCCTACCAATGTCCTCATGTCTGCTTCCTTCTCCAGTCCACCCTCACTCCTGCCCTCTGCACATTCACAAACCCCATGTGCCACATGGTCCCAGGATACTACCAGCACCCTGGGCATCACCCCATTAGAGTAGGTCTTTACCATCAGTCTTCCCCATAATTTGGAGGTGCTGGAGAGCAGAAACCAAGCCCTATTTCTTCTCTAGCACTTTACACACAGTAGACATTGGTGGGCAACACAACAGCTCAAAATTCATCTTACAAATACACCCACCTGGAGGCTGTGTTGTTCAGTTATTTATTATAATTCTGTGCTCACCTTGTTTTTTTTTTGTTGTTGTTGTTGTTTGTTTGTTTTAACCATTTGCAGAAAGCAAAAGCTTTTTTTTTTTTAATTAATTCACCCCAAATACAAAGTGCCTTCTCCCTCCCTCATCTATGGCTGCCAGGATAGTTTCTAAATCCCACCTTCCTCCTGTGACCTCCTTGCTCAAGAATCCACTTTGGCCCACTGCCCTGAGCCTTCATTCCCCTGCCAAGCCCACCGAGCTGCAAGTGCAGCAGCTGCAGCTGCTCACACTCCTTAGAGCCTTTCATGTCCGCGATGACATTTGATCCTCTACCGGAACCACAGGAGATAGATGGGCAGACAGCTCAGACTGTTTGTACAGATAAACAAAGAAGAGTTAATTAAGTCTGCCTAAGGTCAGACAGGCCATTAGTGTGAGACAAGACAAAAACCTGTGCGCCCAATTCCCAGCTTGGGTTTTTCTCCTATTGCACAAAGGTCCAAGATTTTTCTCATCCTCTCATTTTTCATGAGTGCTTTCTACGTGCCTGGAACTATACTGGATGGCAGAAGGGACTGAGAGCACAGTAAGGTATAAGTCCTACCCTGGAATGAGATGTGACAAATGCCTTTAGGGGCTATACATCCTGCACTTATGAGTTTCAACACTAAAAACAAGAAAAATCACAATCATAGTTCATCCTGATTATCAACTTGACTGGATTGAGCAGCACAGGGGAGATTAGTAAAGCATACCTCTGGGTGTGCCTATGAGGGCATTTCCAGAGTGTTGACTAGGAGGAAGATCTGCCCTGGATGTGGGCAGCACCATCCCATAGACTGAGAACCCAGCAGAATGAAAACAAGGAGAAAGCCCACTAGTGCAGGCCTTCTCTCTCTCTCTGCCTCCTGGCCTCTGTGCCATGAGGTGAGCTGCCCTCTCACATCCTCCTGTCCATAATGGACTGACCCCTTTGAAACCACAAACTAAAGTTAATCCTCCTTCCCTGGTTTTCTCAGACATTTTGTTCAGAGATAAAAAAGTCTGACTAATACACAATGACCATCCTTCTAAGAATTTCACAACAACTATGGTTCCTGCTACACAAATTCTCAAGACTCTGTTCTACCCAGTCTTATGCTCTGTAGTATGTAAGTGTCTTGAGACCCCTCAGGGAAGGGCCTGAGTCTCAAACCTTCTTCGTGCATCCTCAGAGCATCTCCTATTCGAGAGGACACAAAATACAATGGAGTCACATCTCATACACAGTACGGGACAGGGAAATCATGCATCAGCAATACACTCTCACAGGCTAAGGACTTTGTGTAGATATTCCCCCTCCTTTGCTCCAAAGTTTCCTTCAGAGTGGGAACAGTTCACTTTTGCAGGGCGGCAATATGTGTTTTGTCTTTATTATTGCCTTATATTTTGAATTTTTAGTTCAGGACCTGATGAAATAGATCACAAGCGTGAAAAGCACAGGAACTGTCAAACATCTACATATCTGAACACCAAGGTCACCCTTGGTAAGATAAGACTTGCAAACTTACAAAGGCAAATGAGAAAGGGGGCTTTGGTTTTCTACCACCCATGTACTCCAGGGCAGGTTCTCACTGGCTAGTGTTCAGGTGAATCCTTGAGCTACTTAGATTACTTATCTTGTTCTTTTTTTCTTTTAATTAGTATTATTGTGGTTGTTATAATTTTTATTATTATTATTATTATTATTTTACTAAGTATACATAGTTGAGCACTGTTTCCTCTCTGCATATATTTAGCCAAAGGTTTAGACTGAGTATATATGAGGACGTCTGTTTGAATTATGTTATTATGACTTCCCATAAAGAGTCCTTAATGTATACATTAACTAAGCACAACTATACACTATATAGAGCCTATAGCTGTACTACTGTGGCATCCCATCCCGTCAGATCTCGGAAGCTAAGCAGGGTCAGGCCTGGTTAGTACTTGGATGGGAGACTGCCTGGGACTACCAGGTGCTACAGGCTTGGGAGAAGGACTACACAACCCACTCCCAAAAAATAATCAGCCATTGAAAACCCTATGAATAGCAGAAAAGCAGTGACAACAGTATTTCGCCTATTGTACGTAGGGTTGCTATGAGTCGGACACCAACTTGATGGCACCTAACAACAACAACATACACTATACACCTGCATTAAGTGCTAGAACAAAGAAGAGTCAGCCACAGAGGCCTCAAAACACAATACAGGAGAAAAGTACAAGCAAGATCTTTTGATGAGGTGTACCAGTTGGATATACAGGACTAGGTGGGCCTGGGCAGGGTAGGGCAGGCCTACAGAACATGGTCCCCAGCCCCAGACACACACCATCAGGCCCTGATTTAAGTATCGCCTTCTAAGTGAGCCTCTCCCTACATCCCCTACATCTCAAACCCTCTGACCACGCACATTCCTCATATTTCTTTCCCTGCTTTATTTTTCTCCTCAGCACTTCCCCCTCCTGATGACATCTCTTACTCATTTTTTTTCTCCTTTCTTCCTCAAGATCAGGTATGTGAGCACAGGGATTTCTGTCTGTTTTGTTCACTGCTAATCCCTGATCCTAGAACTGTACCCAGCACGTAGTGGGACTTGGTCAATATTCACCTTTGCTGACCACCTTAAAGGACAACTGCCAGGGATCTCTAATCATAGCCTTCATCATGAACTGAAGTTATATTTTCCTTTAAATTGTGTTTACTTACCTGGTTTCTTTCTGTTCCCTCACTAGGTGAACAGAAAGGTTGTCTGCTTTACCACTACTATTTTTCATGTAAAACACAGCCTGGCACATAACAAGTGTTCAGTTTTAGCTGAATGAACCATCGCCATCATCATCACCACCATTATCACCACCACAGCTCATATTCACTGAGAACTCAGTGTTGTACAGATAGCTTTACTGGTGTCTCCAAATCGTACAATGACTCTCAAGAAGGGCACTACTATTATTCTCATTTTAAAGCCAGAAAACTGTAACTTACCCATTGTCCCAAAATTAGAAAGGGGGAGCCAGTAAGTAATCCCAGGCCACTTGACTTGCACTTTGCTTTTTTTTCTTTTTTTTTTTTTAGCTACACCGAGGCTGGAACCCAGGGCCTTAGGCATGATAGGCTAGCCCTCTATCACTGAGCAATAACTCTAGCCTGGAGCCTTGCTTTTAATCACTATTCTCTTGACATAACTATACTGTAGAACATGGCCACCACTACCATTCTTTGATGGCTAAGTCTAATTATCTGCCCCCTCTAGCCACCCTCCTGCCATTCTCCACACTAAAGCCAGACTGACATTTTCTAATATTAAATCTGATCATCTCACTCTTGTTTTAAATCTCTTCATTGGCTTTCCACTAGTAAATCATATGTTCTGGAGTGCTACCAGCAAAGGTAATCAATATGTATAATAATCTCTCTGGAAAGATGACAATGCCATTTCTGAAAAACTGACAGGATCCTAAGAACATGATGGACTTGGGAGAAATGCTCTACCTTTAAGAAATAAGAAAGAAAGTTTATTGGTTATGATACTGACCCTATCAGTAATTTCATGAATGCTTATGCAACAGGCAATTAGAATCCACAGGGTAGATGAGTTAAAATGGATATTCCTGGGCCCCAGGAATATTTCAAACCCATCAATTAAGAATCACTAGGGATAGGGTTAGGGAAACTTCATTTCTATCTGTGTACTTTGACAGCCACTGAACTTATACTTTTCAACTCCAGGACACCAGATAAGTATCTGCAGGTTGAGCAGCAATATACAAACCATTGCCATCAAGACCAAGACCCACACAGCTCTATTTAATAATCAACAAGACTTCTTCTGCTCAACAATAATGTATAAGCCAAGGATTGAAACTTTCCCTAGCTCAAGTCATCGGTTTTCAAAATGCCTGGTACATGACCAGGATACCATGCCCCATCATACAGAGCCAAAACTAGCACATCAGTAAAAATCAACTCACTTATGCCAGGTCAACAAGATATGCTCATTCCAGTGATTATTCCATTTACTTCCCCCCAAAATACTATCCTACCACTGCTATGAAACAGTGAAAGAATAATAAAAAAAGACACGCAAAGATAAACTATACCTTGTACTTAGCACACCAATGACTTCTGAGCTAGATCTGCTTGGGATTCAAAGGAAAGCTGGTCTTTTGCATTCTAAATGATATCCAAAAATGTTAGAGATGAACTTTGTTAATGAAGATGTTGAATGAGAACCTCATCAGCATTCTAGGTCTGTAGCAGTTTACCAGGTTTTAGACCCAGTCCCTATCTGAATTTGTCTGTGGACATGAGGAACCATTTGACCCAACATTAGCTCCTGGCTCCTACAGCTACAAGAAGAGGAAGATCTTATCAGGTACAGTATCCTCTGTGTCCAGCTTCTCAGGCTGCAAGGGGTCCTAATGGCACAGAGAAGCAACAGTATGAAGCCCAGAGAGCAAATCTTATATCCTTAAGATATATTAAGATCGTATGTGTACGTGTGTGTATGTGTGAGTGTGTTTGTGTGTAAGATCTTACATTAAGATTATAAGATCCTTATATGTAAAATATGTCTCAACTTAAGACTCCAACTAAGTTTTGCTTTACTTTAACGTAAATTTTCAAATTATTTAACCTATGTAAATAACCCAGAAAAATGTTTTCCTCTACAAAATGTAAAAACAAAGATTTTTTAATTAAAATCTTGGCAACATAGAGGTCATAGAGTCCTGCAAACTACTTCCAAAACTATGGGATTTAATTGTAGTGCTACAGTAAATTTCTAATCTGAGTCATGTCATGTGGTTCAACAGATTTTTTTTAATGTATTTGAATACTGATATTTAGCCTAGCTTATTTTCAAGGGCTTCTCCATAAAAGAAAATATTGCATCCTATATAATAGAACATAGAAAGTATTAATGCTTTAGAAACAATGGCTGCATACAATATCCAAAAGATCCTGCAGGAGAAAACAAAACCTTTGTAAAAGGAAGCAAGTAGAGAAGTAAGAATGTCAAGATATTTCATAAGTATGAAAATAATTTTTCACTCTCCATATTGCATAAGGAGGCTCGTCACATAAATTACTCTCCACAGAGTCTATGTAATCTAGGTACTAATTGGAACTATCATTATATGAGATGAACAAAGAAATCACTAGTCAGATGTATTGCAGCAGAAGAAGGGGAAAGAAATGAGATTATGGAGGCTGATTTAACACGTAGCACATGCCTGCAGCAAAGCACATACAAAGACAACATGGGGAAGAGTTCAAATGGCACCTGGAAGGTTTCCAACTTTCCAGGTGCCATTCTAGCTTTCTAAGCTACAGCTTTAGAGAGTATAATCACTCTTATTTATTTCTAATGGAATTTTCTCAACTCCTCACACAATCTTATGCTTTGGACTCTACGCCATGCCAAAGTACAGACTATTTCTCCACCCCACTCAGATCACAAAATAGCACTGCAGACCCTCAGCCATCACTTTGCCATGACCCTCTGGTTCTCCGGAGCATGCTGACAGGGACAGGGACAGGAGGGCAAAGTGAGATTTAAAAAGTCCCCTTCATCAAATAAGAATAGCTACAGATGTCGTAAGATACCAACCCCATGCTCCATTTAGATTCCAACATTTCAAACAGTTGTGAAAAAAAAGGGTATTAATGCTAGCATAAAAATATTTTTTGGATCCAGTGTTTATTTGTCAAATATTAACTGCATTTTCTTTCATTCCTCTCTGTTTCTGATCTTTGGAAAAACCACATCAGTATCAAATGTCACTTAGCTCTTATTCAAACAGAAGAAAGCAGACAGAGCGGCTGCACCACACTATGACTTGGTTGACCTGGGCCTTCAGTAAAAACAAACCCCTATAAATCACCAGATGTAAGCAATTGAGTAGTGATCACTTCAATTAATTGAACAGCTTTCCTGAAATTCACTGCATAATTTTGACCTACCCAACACCTTTACCAGAAGCAAGAAACAATGATATTTTTTCTTAAGTTGTTTAAAGGAGGAATATGTTTCTAACTTCAGTGATTTAAACATATTTTTTAACTATTCAAGAGTAAGATAGTAAATTGCTTAATTTTACAAATTAAACCTGGAGCATTCTAAATGCTACCTTTAAATGCTGGAAAATCAAACCTATTCCAAAATCTATCGCAATACATGAATATAAATGTTATCCACCCTAAAAACATAGAAAACTCAATATAAATTTAAATGTTTTTGAAAACTCATATTTTCAAAATAACATGCAATGATAATCCTGACTTCAATCACATATTTATTTAACTGTGTAAATTGATATTTTGAGTGGTGATTTCTAAGCCCTGGTTTCTACTGTAGACACCACACATAGGGCACCCAAATGGCTTATTGCCAACTTCCATTTAACCTTACAAATAAGTCAGATTATTCTCCACTAGGAATTATGTAATACATAGTCTACAGATCCCACACCAAAAATTGAGCAATACTAGAATTAAAGTCCTGGCCAACAGAGTATAATTCAGTACACATCTCTAAGGGGTGAAAGTGGCTTCTTTAAATTTTTGAGACCAGTTTAGCAACGACAGAAAAGTGTGTAAAGTGTTATCATGAGGATACTTGAGGGCTAGGGATGTATATCAGCGGTAGAGCACTTGTCTGGCATGTAGGATGTCCTACATTCCATTCCTAGCACAGCCAAAAGAAAAAAAAGTGCTTGAAATTTAGGAATGACATATAGGCTACCAAACAAGTTAACCAATTTAGAGATCTCCTCTTTATTACACCCTGGAAGAAGTATTCAAATTTTGCTTGTAACATATTTATGCTGGTCCACATGGATCACTTTACTACTCACTGCTCCTGCAAACATATACATGAAATTCTGCTTCTGGTCACTTACAAGGAGAGAAGTGTAATATTTGCTGAGACAGGCTCCAGATTTGGAATGGTCTCCAATTCATTGTTGTTCAGTTTCCTATAAACACCAAAAAAAAAAAAAAAAAAAAAAAAAAAAAAAAAAAAAAAAAAAAAAAAAAAAAAAAAAAAAAAAAAAAGGAGAAAGAAAGAAAGCAAAGAGAAAAGGAAAAAATAAATCTAATTAGGTAATCTGTAATTCACACAGGTGAAAATTTTATAAAGATACTTCCCAAGCTAAAAGTCTTAAATAACTATAACCCAAACGTTCACACCGTGAAATGGTATAAGGGGTAATATATTTTATGCCGACCTCAAACAGAAAGTAACTAAAACTCACACTTCTCGAAGGCTTTGAAGGTGGCTCATGGAACTTGCCTTGATGAAAGATAATCTGTTGTGACTTAAGTCCCTGCAAGTAAATGAAAATATAATTATAAGTAGCCTCTAAAAATCACTAATGGTTCTTAAAAATATGCAAGATAGAATGGGCTTCTGAAAGAGCTCTATCAACACTAGTGATAGCTGGTGACATAATTTGTCCATTCTGTCTTCTAACTAGATGGCAAACAAAATGCTAAACTCAAAGCTACAAACTCTGAGGACAAAATTAGTTTAAGAGGCTGGCAGATGCAAATACTTTAAGCCCACAAGTGTTTTAAGACATGTTTTTTGGCACATTGTGAACAGATCTTTTGTGAATTGGTTTGCTTCACCCTGCCCTCTCCCCACTGACTCCCGACTTGATATGATGACATCATGAACTATGAAAAATGGCTAATTAGGCAGGTTGCTGAGAGCCTCTACAGAAACCTTTTTTATTATCACAAAATTAAGTGCCAGTGTCTTTATTGCAGTCAAACAAAATAGCAAGTGCTTTTCACACATATTTGTTTCTCTGGGGTATGACACCAAATTATTTAAAGTACCGTGTGTGTGTGTGTGTGTGTGTGTGTGTGTGTGTGTGTGTGTGTGTGTGTTGAAAAGGATACAATACAACCTCAACCCTCTGCTTTCTGGAATTCCCCAAATCTCAGTATCTGGTAATTTAATACCTAATTTAAACCACATCAACATCTAACAATGTTAGGCAGACTGTGCAGGCACCTGTGAACAGGTTTCAGTCACTATAACACATGTGCTTCTCAAAGACTAGGTCTAACTTAGTAACAATTTCCACAGGCCATCAATACTACCAAGGAAGACTTACATATATACTACTCTCCATTAGGAAACTACCTCAGTACTTAAGAGTCAAAATATGGAACAAAATCTGGCAAACACATTTGATTATATTCTCTTTATGCTTCAATATACTATATGCCTTCAAAGTGGTATGAAGAAAATGAAATGGTTTAAAAGGTATTGGAAATCAGGCTAATAGCTCCCTTTAGTGAATCAGTTCTTTCAGTGTTTAGGATTTTTAAATAATCAATTTTAGATACTAAAGTTGACTAAAGGAAAACAGGAAGTAAGTATACTCTCCCAAAATACAAATAGAGAAAAATCACATCCAGAGAAATTCAGTATGACTTCGTGTTTAGTTCAAAATTAGAAATCAGAGATTTCAGTCTTTTGAGTTTTTGTTTTGAGAGTAAACTTGGATTTCTCTGTTTCACCTTAAAAAAAGAATCTGCAAAGATTTTATTTGAAATATGTTTGCCTAAAGACCTACCAGACAGTAACAGACATGAGTAGATTTGTTCTGGTAGAGTTATAACATGAAAAAAAAAAAAAAAACCTGGCACAGTCTTTAAACTATAAAAATCCTGCAATTACAACCACTGCTGTGCATGCTCACCACGCTGGCTGGAGCCAGACACTTTCCCTCACAGTCCGGCTCAAGTCCATCTGGAGTTCATCAAGGAAACCGTGAGCCCAACAACTCCACTTATGTTAAGATTCAAACAAAACCTGTGTGCCTTTAGCACCCCAGACAGTCACAGATACCCCACATGGTTTAAAAAAACAACCAAGGAAAAGAGTCCTTCACCTGGGAGCTTAGCTTGAGTCCACACACAGTCTCATTTGGACCCACTTAACTCCAACCCTGAAACTGCCTCCTCCATTGTTTCCAGTTTTAAAAGCAAAAGGGGAACCAATCTGGCATTTACATTTAATACAGGTGATTTTCTTTAAATTAATAATAATTAAAAAAACTAAAACTGTACTCTCCACATCACTGTTAAGGATTATTTCACCAGGCGATCCCGTGAGCAATGAGATTGAGTGCTTTACTTCTTCTCTACAAATTGTGGGATGAGATGCCCACAAAAAAGACCTTTAAGGTGAGAAATTGCCTTCAGAGACCAGCACACATGCCGGAGAACACTCATTTCTAACCTAGAAGCAGGAGCTGGCAATTTTAAATATTTTAGCTATTGCAACACACTTCCAACCCTGAGTTTTGTGTACTATTAAAACCACATTATATGTGGGAGAAGAAAAAAAAATCACCCCTTAAGTGACTTTTACTGCTAAATACTTAAAGCCATGAAACTTTTAATGGACCTAAATTTAGATTTTAATATAGTTTATATTTCAGAAATGATTACTTTCCAGTTAAAAGATGTCACATTTTCCTAAATCTTCCTTATATTGTTTTTATGGCTAGACTATTAAAGAGAGATTTGAGACATACAATGCTCATGTTTTCTTAAACTTCGAACGTAAAACATTCAATAAGGAGGGAAGATTCTTCATTTTTAGAGTTCTATGAATGAACATCTTCCCCAGAAAAAAATTTTTAAAAATCATACTGAGGTTAATAAATGGGAAAAGGTGAGGTAGGGGACAGAGATGGCTAAATGCTTGAAAATAAAACTCCTTGTACATGGCAGAGAGAAGTCTCTCTTCCTATATATTAGCAAGTGAATGAACATATATGAAAATAGTTAGTTTACAACATTTTGTTCCAGCTATCATTTTCTTCCTTTTACCATTTGGAAATCTGACTTCCAAGTCAAATTTTAAAATGCAAATACAGCACAGCTTCTTAATCAATCCCACTGGGGCTTTGCAGAGCTGCTAATTCAGCAGAAATCTGGAAAGCTGAAAAACAAAAAGCCAGGCTGTAGCTGTTTTAAGACACTGATCCAAAGTGACTCATAAATCAGCCTGCTATGTTCAAGTTTTAGTCTGGAAAATATAGAAAAACAGCTGTGAAAACCATAAGGACTATTACCCCCACCCCACCTCCAATCCTGGTACAGACCAGAAGATTTATAACAGGCCAACCCTAAAGAAATCACCAGCACAATCTACCTTTCGGACTTTCGCCTGAGCCCTGTTGAGAACTCAAACATTTCTACATAATAAGATAAATAATTCTGAAATTCCAGCAAAAACTTAATTATAGATGAGGCTTTCACTGGCAATGCAGCAACTTTTCCCTCTTTTGGCTAAATATATTCTAATAAGCACTCCTTTTGAGGTTCAAAATTCTATAGGCACAAACTAGAGCAAGGCTCCAGATGGATACTGTTTTAACAGTCACTTTCATTATAGTATGAGAGGTTACTTTTCAAAAGAACTGAGTACAGTATTACTATTATAAAACTCAAACTATCCAACTTGTCACACATGAGTCTGATGACAATAAATTACAACTCAATAAAGTGGAAAAATACATACACATGTATAGATTATTTGTAACTTGCAAATTCAAGAAATGAAACAAAAGGTAGGCATCATACTTTTCTAGAATAGTGCTTTCATAAACTAGTCCAAAGACAAACTTTTACTATTTTAATTACCTCAGGAAAGGAAGGATAAGACATGAGGAAAAACAATATGCATTTTTCTTCTTATTTTTTGAACTCTGCAAGTCTATTCAAATTTCTTTTCTAATTATGTAAAATTTAAGTAAGAGCTTCTTACACCTATAACAGAGAAGGTAAAACTTAATTCCACATTGTTTCTTGCTCCGTTGAAAGTTGGAAAAGAGGCCTCTAGAGTTTCAGGCACAAACAAAAGAAATATTTACAATAAAGAGTTAGTCCACATGGTTGGTGACACCTACAAAGTTGGTTAGAAGTCACAGAAGTATAAGAATGACAGGGCTATTCAATGAGTGATCACAGCAGGGCTTCTGACAACAGACTGAGCACTTATTTATACAAGTGGAACTTATTTTCACATACATTTAAGGAATGTGGTCTTGTATTGAGACAATTTACTGCTGGCGGAAATGTAATTAAAGACTGTGCTACCCAAATAAACTGTAATTTGTTTTTAGTGTGCCACCAAATTATCTGCAAAACAAAATCCTAATTAGGTCAGCTACTTTTAAGACAATGTTTAAATAGGTATTGAATCCGCTTTTGGTTCAAGTCAACTTCTAATCAAGAACACGGTTACTTCTTTAAAGACATCTAAGTTCACAAAAAAATATATTGCACGCAGGCATGATTCAACAGGCCATTTGTCATTATGAAGCTGTTGAATAAAGTAAAATATGCTGAATAATCTAAGCATTTCTAAACACACTCCAGGAAGCACTGTCTTCCTTTTCTTTTTCATCCCTCTATTATTCATAGGTGTTCACCTCCAGTCATTCAAACGTTCAGTTCCATATGTTGTCAATAGAGCCATTCACGTTTCATGAATGCAGCAGCATGACCCCCACAAGAGGCAATCGAATGGAATTAGCCAAAACTAATTGAAAGTCTTCCTGCTTTAGGCTAAAGCCCTTATCTCCTTTTTCACTTGTAATAAAAACTACTAAATAAGATGTCCCATGATCAGCGATTAAATATCAATCCAACAGTCCCTAATTCTACCTCTTTATTATACTAAGATTCATTAAAAACACAAAGAACATGCTGTTTGATGATCAACAATTCTACAATTCACAAAAGGATTTAGATTAACACAATGACTTAAAAATAATTTCTTAAACTACCTGTCCAAAGCTTCAACCACTATTGTTAAGATGTTAGGACAATCTACTACAATTAAAAACTAAGAATTTCCTTTGCAATTCTGCTAGGCCCAAATCTAAGATTAAGTATGAAATGCAGCTGATTTCTTCTAAACAGGGCAACTACTTTTTAATACAACGTTTTTGTTTATGTTTTACAGCACTTTTCCAATTTCAACAAAAGTAGGGTTTGGGAAAGAATAGAGTTGACACTTGGAAAGGACCAGCATTTCCAACTAAATTACATTATCTTCCTTGTTCTTCCACGCAGTTAGCAGTGATTTTAGGTTTTCAGATTTCACAGATAAGATCCAAAAACTTGCGTAACACTACTCTGCACTCCCCCTAAACAATCCAGGCTGCTGAGAAGCTACAGAAATCACATCCTTGCTTCTGAAAAACCTAGTACCTTCTCTTCCTTATCTACTGATCAGTCTTACCACCCAACTTCTCACTGGAAGGAGGACGTCTTACACAATGTGGCCCAGGAGCGATTTCTCCACCCTACTAAACGCGAACTTAATCACAGAGGGAACAAAAAAGTACGTCTACTGAAGCAGGAGCAGTGAGTGATCAAACCGTGTGGAGGGGGCTTCCCAAAAGAATGGTGTGCGTACAACTACTGGTTGAGAACAGGAAAGGGACCTGAACCAGTTAGAAACTAAAACTGAATCACTCTCACATAAACTGAGAGAAAAACTGCAAACTCCAGTAGCCCGCAGGTTGCCACCTCGCCCTTCTAGGCCTGGAAGGAGCGCACAGTCCAGCCTGGCCTCCGCAGTCGCCAGTATTCTCTCTTCTTCCATCTGAGGCCGGGTGGGGCGCGCCAAGCGCCCACCTGCGCAATACGCAGGAGGGAGACTGAGGCCCTGACAGTTCTTTATCCACCTCCGTGCAGCGCCGCTGGCTGGCTGCACCAGGAGGAGGTGCCCTGGAAGAAGGCGCTGTACGCCGCGTCCTAAGCAACCAGGCCCTCTCCGGCTCCAGTTTTCCCGAATCTGGAGCGGTCCCATCCCCTTGGCCTCAGAAAAGCATACTTACAGCCGAGCGACCCAGGCCGGGAGCGGCTCGGGGAGGCGAGCCAACTGCTGGCGACTGCAGTCCAGCAAGTCCCGGAGGCAGCGGCAGGGAACTGGGCACGGGCGCTCAGCAGGAACCTCAGAGAGCTGCCCGAGCGCCCCGCGGCCGCCGTGGCTGCTGCCCAGCGCCCGGCCCGCGCGCCCCAGCACCACGCACAGCAGCAGCCCCAGCGCTGCTGCGGGCGAACCGAGCTTCCGCGCGCCCATCGCGGTCCCGCGGCCTCTAGCTCGGCCCGGTGCACACTCAGGCGGGGCACAAACTTCCAGCCGAGGGTGGACGCCCCGGCCGCGTGCTCCTCTCCCGACCTCCTGGTGAAACTCCTTTCACTCCCAGCAGCGAAGCCCTTTCATGCCCCAAAGCAGAAAGAGAGCAACCCAAAAGAATGGCCAGCTGCCTCAGAGTTGCTGCCTGAGTAGCGTCCGCAAGCTTGCCCGCAGAGAAACTTTTTTGCCTACTCCCGGGTCTCGGTGCGCGAAGTCCCCGCGCGGCGGAGCAGAGAGGCGGGGCAGGGAAGGCGGGAGCGCGCCCATTGGCCGGCCAGGCCGCGGGCTACCCTGCGGCCACGTGACAACAACAAGGCTGCAGCCCCAGGGAGGTGCGGGAGAAAGTGGAGCTGAGATTGTAGGAATTTTGAAGTTACATTTTCCAGCCTCTCCAGCCAGAAGTCTCCACTACGTTCTGGGAACCATATATCAAATGGAGTTGAAGGGCAAAAGGGAGTAAGCAAACAAATGAACAAATACTAGGCTAGTTCTCAGTTGTTGATGTTTAGAGGAACTTCCACAAGTTAGCTCTACTATCAGGAAAACTTTCAATTTCAAACTAATGAGATTTATTAATATCTTACTATCCACATAGAAACAATGGTTTCTTTGAAAGTAGTTCTTTTAACATTGATACTGGTGGGTTCTTTTTTCTGTAAATCGGCACCAAAACTAAAATCATGTAAAAGACGGTTTTGGAAATGACATATTAAGTTACAAATAGGCAACTGTGGTGGTCTGCATTGAGGCTGAGGGAGAAATAATGTAATAAATCCAGGATGACACTCAGATTCTAAGCAATAGCTAGAAATAATAAAAGTAATACAGTAATAGTAGGACCTTAGAGGAAAAATTTTAATATATGACAAATCTGAATGGAGAATGCTACCAAGCTAAAGTGGACTGGGGTTTAACTCGGTAGAGCGCTGCTCTGCATTCTCTGAGGCCCTGGGTTCGATCTTCAGCACCACAACAATGGGAGAAGGACCTGGCAACTCACTTCCTAAACAATCCGACACAATCTGCTCTTGCACTGACATAGTGCCAGACATGGCACAGTGTCTGGGAGTATTTCGTTCTACTGTACATAGGGTCACTGATTTGACAGCACCTAACGACACTACCAATACCAAGCTAAAAGTACTTGCCTGCCTTTTGGGTGTGTGGGGGTGAGGATGGATTCAGGCCACAGGACTTCCCAGTGAACTCTATCTTGACTTACTCTTGCAGGCAGAGCTTCAAACCCACAAAAAAATTAGGTTTGGGTGTGGGTTCAATATGTTAAAATGTAGAGGGTTAGGGTTCAGATTAAATTCTGTTTAAATACCAGGCCTTCAAACAGAATCCGAATTGGAACCATGTACCCGTTCAGGGTCAAACATTAAAAAAAAAAAAAATCTGAACCCAAACCTAGTGGAAAATTGGGTTCAGTTTTAATGTTTTGGGGTTTTTTAATTAGCATTTAAAAAGTATGCATAATAATTGAAAAAAAATGAAAAAATATTATTTGTCTAACTACCTATAGGTTTAAAATTTTAAACCCCAACCAAACCTGAACTCTCTATATTTTGACTTTTTTTTTTTTTTTTTGCGGTACTGGGGGTTGAACCCAGGGCCTCGCGCCTGCATTCTCTGCAAGTGCTGGACCACTGAGCTGCACCTCAGCCCCCTTTTTTTTTTTTTACTTTTTGAGACAGGGTCTCGCTAAGTTGCGCAGACTGCCTCTGGTCTCGAACTTGCGATCCTCCTGCCTCCGCCTCCCGAGCCACTGGGATTACAGGCGTGCGCCACCAAGCCCGTCATATATTTTGACATATTGAACCCACATGGGAACCTAAAACCAATTTTTCATAGGTTTGAAACCCTGCTTGCAGGTGATTGAGGCCATAGGATGTTAAAGTGATGGAGACCTCAGAGATCATCCGCTAACCTCTCCTCAAAGCAAAGTGATATAGACCCAGAGGAGGTACCTAATAGGGTAGGGGAGCTACAAGCTATTTTAAGCTTCTATTTCTATAGATTGTTTACTGCTACTGCATGCTGTCTGCCCAAGCATGTCTGTCATCCGTGCTGCTTAAACTACTCATTATTGAGAAGTGAGATAGCTTGTGGAGTGGAAACTTTAACCCTGACTCTAATGCCCATTGATTTCCACTATAGCAAATCTTCTGTATGTTGTTGCTGTTAGGTGCCATTGAGTCAGTATCTGACCCTACTACAACAGGGGAAACACTATTGTCAGTGCTTCCGTGCTGTTTATAAGGTTTTCAATAGCAGATTGATTTTTGGGAGTGGATTGCCAGGTCTGTCTCCCAAGCCTACAGCTTCTGGTGTTCCCAGGCGGTCTCCCATCCAAGTACTAACCAGGCCCGACCCTGCTTAGCTTCTGAGATCTGAGAGGATTAGATGCCACAGGGCTAGTGCTGCAGGCCAATCTTCTGTATAAGCACTATCATTTGTGGAGAAAGGCAAAGACATCTGAGGTAGGAAGATTGCAAGTTGAGGCTAGAGGCAGTGAGATCCTGTCCCAAAATAAAAAGTAAAAACTGGGGTAGGAATTGCAGCTCAGTGGTAAGGTGGCTGCAAAGCATGTTTGAGGCTCTGACTTCAACCCCCCAGTACTGGAAAAAAAAAAGAACTAAGTTTGAAGTTGATGCATCCTATTCTAGATAAGTTATCCTGTCCTCTTTTATTCAGCTGTCATTAACATCAACCTCACCACCTTTCTGAGGATGTATAAATAAAAAATAATTTATAATTATGGTACCTTAATTTTGAATTATGACCTTGCCTGGGTGGGAATAGGCAAGATACAATAGTCATGCTATGCATTTTCTACCTCAGTATTGCCCATCTATTTTCATAAGGAAAATCAGACTTAGTGCATTGAAGTATTTTTAAAAGAAGAAAGGTGCCATTATATTCATGCCATTATGTATGGAGCATGGTGATATGAGTGAGCATGGTGACTGCTCATGAGACATCACACCTATGACATAGATCATCAGACATTTGTTACCATTTTGGGGGTGGGGGTTGGCTCACTTTTTTTCCTGTTCTATGCTGACCTCACATTATTTCATCTTCCATGAATTAAACTTATACTCATATACTGATATTTACAACATCCATATTGCCAACCTAAACATTATGTATATATTAGGCCACCCACTGGTCATCTCAAATTGGTTATTCAACTGTGACATCTAGAATTATGTTTCTCCATCCCTGAAACTTACTCCTTTTCCTCCTGACTTCCCTGTCTCAAAGAATGATCCAGGAGAGTGCCCTCCAAACCTGAGAGTCTCCCTTCACATTGCCTTATTCTTACCATCCCCTCTATATCCAGTCAGTCAGCGAATTCTGTTGAAGCTAGCTCCTAAATGTACCTTATCTCTCTCTCCATAGACATCATACAAATTCAGGCCCCCTCAGCTTTTGCTTGGATTACTGCCACCGTCTCCTTTCTATCTGGCATTCCAGTCCTTTTTTCTACAATGTCATCCAGTGATATCCCTAAAGCTCAAACCTCAGCCAGTGACTCCACCTCCTAATTCCTTTCACTGTTCCCCATTGTCCTAAGGGTAAAGTTCAAATTCTTCAGAGTGACCTATGCAGGTTTAGTTTAGTTTTGTTATGTTTTGTATTTGGCCTCTACTTACCTCTTTAATTCATTGTATTTCATCATCTCCCCTCCACTCTGGGAACTACTTGCAATTCTCTCCCCGTCTGTGCTCTTTGCTCTCTTTCTCTTACTGGTCTCTGACTGCCCAGATCACTCTTTGTTGTTGTTCTGCCTGGTTGATTTGTACTTCTTCCTAGGCATCCCTCATTTGAAGAAGGATACCCTAAATCCTGCTCAGTCAAGCATCCCTCTAAGGTACTCTCAGTGCATTATTCACTGGATCCAGCTTCTCAATCAATAAATTGGGAATTACAATTAAAAACTCTTTTATCACTAAAAGTAGAACTGCCATATGACCCAGTTATACCACTACAGAGGGAGACAAGTCATCATACCACAGACACCTGTATCTCCATATTCAATGTAGCACTCTTCACAATAGCACGGATATGGAACCAGCCAAAATGCCCATCAACAAAAGAATGGATAAAAAAATTATGGTAGCTGGGCACAGTGGTACACGCCTGTAATCCTAAGGGCTGGCTTGGGAGTTGAAGGAAGGAAGATTGCAAGTTCAAGACCAGAGGCAGTCTGCGTAACTTAGTGAGACCCTGTCTCAAAAAAGTAAGAAAATGGGCTGAAGGTGCAGCTCAGTGGTCCAGCACTTGCAGAGCATGCAAGTGTGAGGCCCTGGGTTCAACACCCATACCACAAAAAAAAAAAAAAAAAAAAAAAAAAAAAAAAAAAAAAGAAAGAAAGAAAGAAAGAAAGAAAGAAATTATGGCACATATACACAATGGAATACTACTCAGCAGTAAAAAAATGAAATAATGTCACTTGCAGCAAAATGGATGGAACTGGAGAATATCATCTTAAGTGAATGAACACAAGCTCAAAAACAGAAATACTGTATGTTCTCACTCATATGTGGGAGCTGAATCTTACTTAAAGGCAGAAAAAATCCTGTATATAAGTAGATATATAAAAATGCACAGTTAAACTTAGCTAGGAAAGGACAATATAAAGAGTAGAAAAAAGGAAAGAGGGAACTAGCAAAGGGAAGTGAAGATTGCAGAAGGTGGGACGGGGAGAAGAATCAATGTACAGGAATAAAGGGGGAGAGGATAATCTCAATGTAAACAATGCAACTTCATGAGTACATGGGAAAAATAGGGGAACATAACCCAAATATGCATATGAGTTTTACTATATATTAGTTAAAAGCTTCCATAATCTTGTAAATTGATAAAAGTGTAAGCAAAAGTGATGTAATAGTTGCATAGTGGAAAAAGCCAATGCTGTATTACTCTGTACCTCACCAACATTTACCAATAAAGGGAGAAAAATAATCTTTAATAAACCTCTTTTATCTGGCTTCCATTTATCAGATCACTGGATTTGCCGTCATTTCTGTCCTTTGTATAAGACCTAATGACTGTTTCCTATGACTAACTGAATTCTAGAGGCAACCAAACCCTCCCTAGTATACCCTTTGCATGTCAGGTGCTGGCCTACAGTAGTTCCAGACTGGTTTGTATCCATAATTACACTATTAAGTTAGTGTTGAAACCAAATAAATATGAGCATGACAAGAAAATAACTTCATTTCGGTGATAGTGAACTCAAAGCTTGGGAAATATCCTTTAAAGGTAATCACTAAAACAATGCTATCAAAATAGATAAGGGCAGAACGCTTGTAAAAATGATGGTAGGTGCTTCTTAGTCTATTTTGTGCTGCTATAATAGAATACCTGAGTATTCTATAATAGCAGGTATAATGAGTAAACATTTCTTACAGTTTTGGAGACTGGGAAATCCAAAGTCGGAGCACCCATATCACGTGAGGGCCTTCTTGCTGTATCATCCCATGGTGAAAGGCATCACATGAGAGGGAAAAGGAAAGGAGAAAGAGAAGGCTGGACTCCCCCAGTAATTATCCCACTCCTGCAATAATGGCATTAATCCATTCCTGAGGGCTGAGCCTCATGACCTAATCACCTCTCAACACTATTGCATTAGGGGTTAAGTCCCCAGCATGTGAATTTAGAAGGATATATTCAAACCACAGCAGAAGGATTTTAATTATCTAGAATTCTTCACACAGACTGCATTGCAAACATGTCTAAGATCTTATTTGACTTTAAAGTAATCATAACTTGGAATCAAACAGCATAGGATGCTTTATTGTGTGGCTTATGGAAAACTTCATGTGGCCGTTAACATAATAAAAGACAATGACATGGAAAGACATAGTCTATATTACTTATGAATATGCTCCATCTCAATATGCTCCTAACCATGCAGTCAATAAGAAGAGGAGCTATCCTACATAGAAATTTAAATTGAAATAATACTTCCACAGACTTCTGAAATTCTTTATGAACCAAAGGGCAGAGAGAAGATGCACTGGGTGTGTATCTCTCTGAGCAGATGAAGACCAAGTATTTTTTAAGGTCCCTCACAGCCTTATGCTGTTTCCTTTATAGTATATAGAAAATAAAAATGAGAGCAGACTGCCAGAAATATAGTCTGTAATAAATGAAGAAAGTATAATGTTTTTTTAATGTTCTCCCAAGTTTGTATGCTGAAAAGTTTATCCCCAGTGCAATAGTGTTGAGAGATGGGAACTTTAAGAGGTGATTAGTTCATGGAGGCTCTAGTCTCATGAAAGAATTAATTCCGTTATCACAGGACTAAGTTTGTTCTGCTGACAGTGGGTTTGTTGTAACAGTGAGTTTGGCCCCCTTTTCTCCTCCTTACCTCTCATTTGCTTGCTCTTGCCTTTCTGCCTTCTCCTATGGGATGAGGCAACAAAAAGACCCTTATCAGATGAGGACCCCTTGACCTAGGACTTCCCAGCCTCCAAATTTGTAAGAAATGCGTCTCTATTCTTTATAAGTCACCCAGTCTCACGTACTGTTATAGCAGCACAAAATGAATTGAGAGAATGAACATCAAATTCTGTTTAACCTCAGAAAATGTACTAGGAAAAAACAGTGGCCCAGAAACCTGAGGCTCCCTGTATTGCTTATCTTTTTATGATAATGTTTTTCTGTACACACACTTGTGCATGCACATGCAGGGTGCAATGGTCGATTCTCAGTTTCTGTTTTGTTTTGTTTTCGCAGCTAGTCTCATGAATAAGGATTTAGTTGAGGGAGTCAAATTCATTTTGACTGGGGGTGGTTTAATGTTTCAATTAAAACATAAAGAATGATTTCTGCACTCTTAAGGTTTATACTGGTTAACCGGGTAAGTGAAAACTGATTTTCCGTTGTAAATTGACTAAGTAATGCCATGGTTTCTCATTTATAGTTTTGTCCCAGTGAATGAAAAGTCCCAACCATTTTTAAAATAGTCTCTTACATATCACCCATTTTGTGATTTGAATAGCCCAGTCCCGGTGTACTTTTCAGTTTTCCTGTTTGCTTTTTTTTCTCTCCCCCTCCCCCCCAGTGCCCCTGGCAAGTGTGAGACTTTCTTATCTTGAATGCTGGCAAGGCCAATGACTCACAGATAAAAAGTAACAGAGGTGCTAAGCTGTCACTTTTAACATCCAAGGACAAGAATGAAAGCTACACTTCCCAGTACTTGCTTTATCATTACAATGAATGACTCAGCTTGTGTAGTGTGAACTGTGAAAAGGGGAAAGAGATAAGGCAAAGGAGGAAAAGAAGCACAAAAATCCCCAGATAATGATGCCAAAAGCAAATATCCCTATACGCTTGTAACCTAATCATATATTTTCCCATTCATTAAGGCATTTAGAAGGTATAGATAACCCCTTTTCTCACACAGGCAAACAAAAAATGCAAAGCCTCACTTAGAGTGCGAGACAGCAGAATCTTACTTTCTAAAGAAAAAAAACCTGCTACTGAAGAATGTGTCTTAGCTCCTTGGAAAATATTTAGCAAAATGAATATAGGCACCCATCTGTTTCTCTCAGTTGGCCAACTGTGTGATATTACTTGAATTAAAAACAAACACTGTTATCAGAACACAAATTAAATATATGTTGGTTTCGTTTCTCAATCACCCTCTGGGAGTTATGTGTGCTCTGAGGTAAACTCACACTGTGGACAAAACTGCATACCAGGGAAATCACCTTGCTACAGCCGGAGCTTCTAGGACTCTGAAGATGGGGCTGGGAAATGGGTGCTTTTGACCTCCACCAGACTCTTCTCAATGCCAATGTCATTACCCAGCAACAAATCCTTTCAGTGGGCACTCTAGTTTCTTCTTTTCTGTGAGTACCTTTCTCTTTCTCCATACATCAACAACCTCCTCTTCCTTCTCCTCTTCCT